>JAVJIF010012017.1:0-136656 GCA_038442645.1 Agave tequilana | reverse complement strand
TGGCCGGACCACTCCTGCTTCTTGGAGGCCTTTCTGGTTGGTAAGGGCTTCCAGACGCTGCTCCAATTGACTCATTCTTTTAGAATGAATACCCCCATTCTCAGGGTTGTCTTCCTCTTTAGACGAGGATTCAGACGACTCGGAATTTGATTGTTCCTTCTCCTCGATATGTACGGTATGAAGATGAGCTTCTCCTTCTTTTCGTTTGCCTTTAGACTTCTTAGAAGAAGCTTTGTCGTTGACTTCCTCTTCTCTTCAAGCAATTGTGCAAGCATCTGCTTGAGGGAATCGATGGATTCTTGTTGAGCACGAATCATATCGAATTGTTTCCTTGAACCCGGGCTTGTGTGTTCAAAGCGCCTGGCCGTCTCCTCAGGAGTATTTGTCATGTACGCGAAAGGCTTCCTTCTCTATAGAAGAGTTCGAGGCCTGCGATTCTGTAATGGCAGAGTGTGATTCATTTATTTTAATGTCCCGATCTAGGGCACTGTAGTTAATCGGGGCGACCGCACCAGTCCTAGTGCGAGTATGCTGATATACTCCTTCTGGTTCAGTGTAAGACTCATCAGAGCTGACCGTCAGTTGTTTTCCCCTACTTCTACTTAACATGTATACAGTGACTTCAGGGTACTCCATGTCAGAGAAGGCTTCCTTTTTGTGAGAGTGACGCCTCTTGGCTGATCAGGAGGTTGAGGTCAATCGCCTGAACACTGACTGCTGCTGTGCTTGCATGTGAGCGTACAGGACATTCAGAGAGCATTGCCGTGATGATGAGCCGTTAACAGCAACAAGAAGGAGTAATCTGATTAGCACTCCTTTTCTTTGTCAAATAATCTCTTAGATCTGTCAGAGGAGGACCAAAGAGATTAGCCTCAGGTTGTCGAGGGTTTTTCGGATTTCGAGAGCCTTCCTTGCATCAGAAAAGCTGAGATGCAGGGTTCTGAGACGCGGAGCTCACGTCCTGTAAGACAGACGCAGCTCTCGCATTTCGACTCGAGAACACAGGCCTTAGATTGTCGCGTTTAGCTGGTGACGATTGGGATACGCAGATTTTCTCAATTCCGCATCTGATTGGGGAGACGCAGGTCTTGTGTCTCTGAGAAGAGGTGAGGTACGGATCTCACGCTGCTAAACGTCACGTTTGGGAAGTGGGAATGGAGCTTCAGAAATGCAGGCCTGTTGGGGCTTCACGTTTAGGTCTCCAAACGCAGACTTCGCGCGTCTGACGTGATTCAGGAGAGACGCGGGTTTGAGCCTCGCATTCTGTATCTGCTGGACAGGTAATTATTTCAGCTTCTCGAGCCTGTAGTTGACGCGCACGTCATCTCTGTCATCATTCCGGTTTCGGTTACCGTACGGGTTGCTGGGAACCCCCGCGTGACTTTGAACTGAGGAAGAGGACGGGCATGAACGGGCTGAATATTAGCAACGCTAACCTCGCTGGTCTCATGGGAGACGTTGACGCGGTGGTGTTACGTGTGATATGATTAGCCATGACACTCTTCTTGTCAGCCATATCTGAAGGGATCTCAGAGTGAACTGGAGGGTCCCCGAGGAGACCTTGCGGTACTGTCGCACACTAGGGCTCTTGAAACCAGAAGAGAGAAACTCTTCATACTTTGCCTAGTCGAACTCGACAATGAGTGATTGACCATTTTCCCATGTAGGTGACGTCACTTTACGCCACGACTTGCTCATCTGTAGAGAAAGAAATCCCCACGGAGTCGGTCATCTCTCTTGTTTGGTGAGAAAAATTGAAGATCGAGATGAAAATTCTTTATCTAATTGTAAAGAAAATTACAACGGATCAATAGTCCTTACTAAATAGAAGGGAGATATTCAAGCTCAAATCTCCTCTTTGTTTAATACGGGGTTCTTGATGTGGCGATGGAAAGTGAATCTTGTTTTTCGTTGACGGGGTGAACGTCAGGACCTCTTGGGAATCCTCTCTTTGGATGGTGGGACGAAGTAACACAGCTTCTATCCAACAAGAATCTCAAAGAGATTGTAGGCAAAAACAAACTTGTACGCAGCAAGTTGTTAGAAAAATTGAACTCTCTCTTTTTTTTAGTTAGAGATCTTGGTCCTTTTACGGCTTACAACGAAGTTCTTCTGACCCAAAAATTTTCTGACCCTCTTTCTTATAGCAAACTGGGTTATTTATAGAGGTTTCAGGGGGAAAAATTCTCCCCCAACGGGTGTAACTCCACACCCATATATGGGGGTTAATCCTCATTACGTAGGCAGTAATTGACCAGTAATGAGGGTAGTTATAACCAAGACGCGGGCTTTGAGCCTCGCGTTTTGTCACTAAAGTGATGCTTGAGAAACGCGAAATCCTAGTCTGCGTTAAGCTTCAAGTGAGACGCGGGCTTCGGGACTCTGCGTCTGGGTCAGATGTCTGAGATGCAAGTTTCTAAGCTCTGCACTCATTTGGCTTGCAGGTGAGAGCAGAGACGCGGATTTCGACCCTTGCGTCTTGGTACTACAGTGGTGCGGAGACGCAACTTTTGAGCTCTGCGTCTTGGTTATTAATATGCGCGTTTCAACCTTCACGTCTTGATGCTGCGCTAGTGGTTGTGCCGCTTTGCGTCTAAAGTTTGGACTCTACTTTCTGATGACTTGTCTTTAGTAAATTTTAGACAGTCTATATGTACTCACGCTCTGAAGTACCTTTTGCAAATATCCCTTTTGTGTCAAGCTCACCTTGCCACTTCTTCGGTTCTCGTCAGCTCAATCTCCATGCCTAACACCTTTTTTAACTTCACTAAGATCCTTCATCTCGAACTCGGATGACAAATCTTTCTTTAAATTATCAATTGTGGATATCTACTTTTAGAAGCGATAAGCATATCATTTACATATAACAGTAGATAGATGTACTCACCCTTCAGGTAGCTTACTGTAATACACACAGTTGGAACTTACAGTTTGATAGATTTTGATGATGGATAACAAATGTGATACAGATGCATTGGAGCTTTATCTCAAGAGTTAATACTGAGTTCAGGTGCTCAAGTTCATATAAAGATTTTGACTATTTTGTGTATTTTTGAGAATTTTGTTAAAAGCCTTGATCACACACATAAAATAGTCATATAGTCGACTAACCCATTTCTATAGTCAAACTAACATATGTTATAGTCGACTTGCCTTGTATATAGTCGACTAAGTGTCTTCACAAAAATATATCAGTCTCTGTTTATTGACTGTAATCAAGATTAGTCGACTTACCCTCTCTACTAGTCGACTAAGTTTAGTTTTCCAGAAATTTGTTATTCTGTGTCAGTCTTCATATAGCGATTTGATATCTTGACTAGTCGACTAACCCAGTCAAAATTCCTTATACTAGTCGACTACTCCTATAACCTAGTCGACTAACTTTAGTTTCTGTCTGTTAACCAGTTAATGATTTTCTAGTGTTTATTTAACGTTCTACTTTTCAAATTTGAGTTGATAATTTTTCTAACTGACCATTGATTTCACCTATAAATAGGGATGTTGTCCTAGGATGAATTCACCAATTCAAATCATAAGTTTTCTGCCTAAACTCTATTCAAAAAATTCTAATTTTCAGAAAACTTGCTTCACTTCTGTTCTTCATACAATTCCAATTCTATTGTGAAGAATTCTGAGAGTCCACCTATAATAGACCTTGTTCACGATCACATACAAGTTTCAAGACTTATAGGATTCATTTAATCATTCAAAGAGCTTTGTCTTCTTGGTGTAGAGAGAAGAGTTGTACAGATTTAGCAAAGATTGTTTTGTCAAGTGGTGTACAAGGAGTAATTTGGGGTGACCACATGGAGTGTTAACAATTATCAGGAAATGTAACAAAGTATACAGGTGACATGATAATGGATAACATATCAGGGAAAAGTAACAAATAGAAAGGGAGAATAAGATACATGTGTCGAGCATGTCAGGTGATTTATATAATAATAACAATCAGTACCACCTAATATTTTAATCAATCTCTTCCAATGTTCAATACCACTGGCAGGTCATACTGGAGCTCGCACTCCAGTCGAACCCATCCGGACATGGCATACGAGTACCATTATCAAACGAGAGAGTGACCAAATGGCAAGTGTTCCTGACGTCACTATTATTTATATCATTTTATTATGTTAACTGAAAACCAAATGGTAAGGAGCTCTTATCAGGTAGATGTATCCCGTATATACCCGAGATCACGGCCTTAAACAGACCCCTGGCTGCTGAGACCAGGGCCCTCCGCTAAGAGGGGAGCACGAAAACAAGACGGGAGCTCATGGAGTTATATATACAATCGGTAGGTAGCACTATCATCCCCTGCAGTGGGAAAAATATGGATCTAGTACATCCACCCGATAAGATCTAATCAACCGTCAAGTCTCCCCCATCCCCTAAGTTATCGTTATTAGATGTAAATACACAGTATATCAAGAGTAAGTACAGTATATGGTACATGATAACGGACATGAGCTCTGTTGATAGCATAAAATAAGATAATAGGAAACGAAAAATAATAGATGTGAGATTCTAGAGGTGACTCCCGTGGCTTGGATCCACGTGGCACTTAGTTCCACACATCGCATGTCAACAGCTCACATGTCCAATAACAGGATATCAATATCAGTAACAGAAATAATCATGTAACGAGAATACAAGAATATACATGTTCCAATAATACATGTACTATGAACGGTGATCCATATAACAAGAATATAGAGAAACAATCCAATCAATGCATGTATACCGGTAAATATATGTAACAGTGATGTATGAACATGATGTAACTGTGTACCGAGCATCCATGTAATGATGATACCAATAGATGAGATGACGGTGTCCAGTGAATTGGTGTATCTATATACATACATACATACATACATACATACATACATACATATATATATATATATATATATTATATAATATATATATATATATATATATTATATATATATATACACACACACACACACACACACACACACACACACACATATACATATATATATACACATATATATATCTACATACATATATATATATACATATATATATCTACATACATATACACACACACACACACACATACATACATACATATATCCATACATATATATATACATACATATCTACATACATATATACACACACACCACACACACATACATCCATACATACATACATACATACATACATACATACATTATATACACACACACACACATACATACATACATACATATATATATCTACATACCTAAATACGGACATCCATACATATATCAGTAATTCATGAACCTGCTATAATAGTGTCATGTGTATCAGTGTCTGAGTAACAGTGATACTTGTACATGGAAACAGTATCTCGTGTAATGGGTATTTATCCAAACTGCAATGTCCAATGTATTAGAATGTTCGTGTCATGATAATATGAGTGCATGTAGTCATGGTGTGCAATGTGAGTCAAGTTCATATATTTATCTATTTTAATTATCAATTCATTTGCTAATTTACGTATTAAAATTATTAACTTCTGAATCTCGATAATTAGACAATCATCCATTTATATAATAAATCAGGTAATAACATAAAGTATTGATTATGTTATCTATTATATTTACAGAACAGTCATGTATGTTTTAATTACAGGGATTTACCAATAATTACATTTTATAATTAATAATTATAATGATTTACTGATAATCTAGATTTATTAAATGAAGAAGCCAACAAACATAAGAAAATATAATTTATAAAGAAAAAGCACTCACAAACTAGCCATGAGAAGGTAGCTCTCTTTCCCACATCGCAACGGTTTCAGGATCATCCAAATCGGAGTCCGGATGCTTCAGATATCGTCCGAACACTTTATTGGGTTTTGGATGCAGGTTTGGGTGGCTAACGGGTCGGGTTTAGATCCACATCCCATACCCATTAATATAAGTGATGGATTATTGGATTAGAGGGCTAACGAGTTTGAGTTTAAGGGGTAATTGGGTTTCAACTAACCCAATAGGATTAATGGGTTTAAACCCATTGGAGAGAGAGAAAGAGAGAGAAGAGAGAGGGGGGCAGGGGCTGGCGGCGGCCAGCCCCGCCGGCGTCGCCTCGCCGGCGGCGGTTCCACCCCGCTGGTGGCGGTTTCGTCCCAGAGAACGAAAGGGGGAGAGAAAGAGATGGAGAGAGAGGAGAAAAGAAAAAGGAAAAGAAGAAGAAGAAGAAGGAGAAGACAGGAAAAGAAAAAGAAAAAGAAAAAGAAGAAGAAGAAGAAGAGAAGGAAAAGAAGGAGAAGAGGGGGTGGCGCCTGGCCGGAGGGCTCGGTGGTGGCGCATCGGCCACCGGCCGCAGGCGTGGGTCAGGCCCACCCCTGGCCTGGAATAGTGAGAGAGAGAGAGAGAGAGAGAGAGAGAGAGAGGAGAGAGAGAGAATAAATAGAGAAAGAGTTTGAGAGAGAGAAAAGATGTGAGAATTAGAGAAAGAGAGCTAGGAAATTTAGAGAGAGAAAGAGAGAGTATTATAAGAGGGAAGGAGGGAATGGTGGTGGTTTAAGGCGGTGGAGAAGTGTGGAGAAGAAGAAAGAAGAAAAAGAATTAGAAAAAGAATTTAAGATTATTTAATTAATATTATTTTATTCGATAAAAATTTAGCTAGTTCTGAACGGATCCCAAAAATTATAAAAAATAGAGAATATTATTCTAAGACATAATATGAAAATGGTTTTAAGAAATTCAGTTTGGTTTATAAGTTAAAAATCCTGAAAGATTTTGCCGGTGTTGGGCGACACCGGTTTGGCCGGATTTTTCATAAATTTAGAAAAATCTCAAAAATATACTCTAACGTAGAAAATATGATTCTAAGATACAATTTGAAAGCAAATTCTCAAAAAGAATCTCCATTTGAGAATTAAAAATCGTAGAGCCGTTATCGGAATCGGTCGGCACCGAATACGGAGATTTTCTAAAATAATTCAGAAAAAAATTCGAAAAATTCTGAAAAATCTGAAATATTGAAAAATAATATTTAAAAATAAAATCAGCTCAATCTGACTATCAGGAAGGTCAAATATACTTTGTACGCTGTATCGAGTACTGATACTGTGATACGTACATCAAGGATCGGGGTTACAAAGGCATTCATATGCCTACTTCAATGTGAGTATTTAGTTTCGCCGCGAGCGTGGCTTTGTCGCATGCGTTAGTAATGTATTCATGCGCTTACTTCACCGTGAGTGACTAGCTTCTCCGCGAGCATTAGCAGAGTGTTCATATGCTTGCTTCGCCATGAGCATTAGCCTCGCCAAGCGCTTTAACGTATAGAGTTGTACGCTAACTCTGCCAAGAGCCAAGCTCTGTTATGTGCCAGGTGTGATGCTGGCATAGTCTAACTTTGCTCCATCTTGACCAGCCCCCGCTTATATAATTAATATTTTAATTTATTACACTTGTTATCATGATTGTGAAGAGTTTGAATTCTTTACTTGTACTACTTTTCTGTATCTGTATTGCTTTCATGTATTATGTTACTTGACTGTTTTATCACCTGTCATGTCAATCACTTGACTCAGATTATCACATTATGAGAATTAATAATTGATATTCTGTTATACTCTTATTACTCCTATACTCCTTAATCTGGTACCACGTATACTCTCCTGTTATTATACTCCTGCATATTCTCGTAAATCGATAATTATAAAATAATCTGTAATAAAAGGAACAACTTACACCGGGTTAGAGGAACTGATGGACATCAATGTGTGATCGTGTTTACAATGGCTAACATGTTGTGCAACTAAAATCTTTGATTCTACCTATGGGCCTCCAGGTGTCTCGCGAGTGTGTTGTGCGTGCGTGTGTGTGTGTGTGTATAGACACGCGCACGCACGCGCGCACACACACACACACACACACACACACACACACACACACACACTTCCTTTCAGGGCGTATAAATAAGAATCTTCCCTCTACTATGCTTAACGGCATGTTTCGGCTCAGCATCGGAACACCCTGGGCCGGGGTCCTGGATATGCACGGGACCCATTGTAAACATAGTTTGTTAATTTTCCTATTAGTTTCTAATAACCAACCTCAATTTACTCTTATATGGATATATGTGTGTTGGGACGCCAGGACACATACCTAGACAAAAGGGTCGGACAAGTAATAATAATAACATAATAATTTGTTTATGTTTTATTGAATTTTTATTCAGATTTCATTTTCTGATGTTTATGGTATTTCTGCATGCTTGTGCGTTGTTTGATGTATATTTTTCTGATACACGTGTGCTTGCCTATGCACGCCACTTGGCATTCATTTTATCACTCGGGTAGCTTTCTGACTCCCTGGACCTGTATATCCAGATCCTGGGCTTTGGATGAAGTGGATCCATCCGCCGAGGATCAAGCTTATCTTGTGGAGCAGGCTGTCTGTTGAAGCTCGTGAGCATCTTTCTGTATTGTCCATATTTGTAAATCATATTTTTGCACCTCCGGGTACTGTAATATACTTATAATATTATGTCACATCCTTTGATAACTTTGTAATTATACTCTTTTTATTGGAATGTATAAATGCCATGTATTTTTGTATTCTAATTCTTATCTGTACTGATGCTTAAGGTACATATATGAGAGTATATCAGCCCTGCATATATACATTGCAGTAGCGTCCCCATACCCGTGCAATCGGAGCGTTAAATGATGGTATCAGAGCATAGGCTCTCACATCTTCAGTATAACCAGTCGGTAGCTTAACGTGTTATTAATTTGCAACTGGAATGCATGAATCACGGTTATACAATCCAACTACAAAGTACAAAATTATCTATACCTCCTTGATAATCCTTTCCTAGATTCCTGAATCCCTTCCATCTTTTTACTTTTCAGTTTCCCGTGGTCTTTTACCAACTCGGATATGGATAGACAGGAAAATCATAACGGTCCAGGAACATCTCGAAACGGTCCCACATGGGAGAATGTTGATCTAATGAGGATTCTTCAGAGTATGATGGAGAATCAACAGAAACTGATGGAACTCCTTCGCCAGGGTTTCTTGGCAGCCCCTAAAGAGCAGAAGCCGAGAAATGTTTCTGATTTCATGGTTGCAACTAGCAGTCTTTTTAGGATTAGAGAAGCCTTTAGATGCCGAGCAAATGGCTGATAGATACAACTGATCTTTTGAAAGCAGCCTGGATCCCAAAAGAAAGCCAGTGGAAGTTGCAAAAATACAATTGAAGGATGTAACCAGAACCTGGTTTTTGGCTGAGGAAGTGAGACTAGATAAACCCATCACTTGGGATCAGTTCTCCAAGAGTTTATATGATAGATTCTTCCTACCACGACCCAGAGAGAAATGGAAGAACAATTTATCCAATTGCAATAATGGAACAAATCAGTCGATGAATATGCCGCATAGTTCCTGAGGCTGAGTCAATTTGCATCATATATGGCAGATGATGAAGAGAAGCAGGCCAGTAGGTTCCAGTATGGGTTGAAGATGGATATTCAGATGCTTCTGATACCCCAGCAACTGAAAATATATTTTCATGTCCTCACCATAGCTCGAGGAGTGGAATGAGGACTGGAGAAGAAGAACCGCACTCAGATACAGAACAAGGCTGCTAAGCGACCCTTTCACCAAATGGGCCGAGGAAACCCAATTAGACCTGATGGTGCCCAGATGGCCAAACGACCATTCCAACCTACTCTTCTTCAGACAATTTGACCTACTCTTTAGTCTGTATTCAACTATTGCCAGAAGCCCGGACGCACTCGTCAGAATTGCCGAATAACGAGTGGGCTGTGTCTGGCTTGTGGCTCCAACAATTACTCAGTGGGAGATTATCCGCACAAGAGAACATGGAGTGCAACACCCACTCTACTAGCACTTCCGACACCGCCCGTCAAAAGGAATCCAAGACCAATAAATAGAGGAACTCTACTTCCTTCCCAGTAGCGAGCGTTCAACTAAGCCCAGAAGGGGACAAAACCTGCAGCAGGACGCGAAAAGGGTCAGGCCTACAACCTAACCATAAAAGAGGCAGAAGGTTCAAAACAGGTAGTGACAGGTAAAATATTGGTCCACTTTAACCCCGTACTAGCACTCTTCGATTCTAGTGCATCCCATTCTTTCATATTAGATAGTTTTACTACTTTGCACTCTATACCTATTGTATGTTGAATGGACAATGGGAGATTAGTACAGGAAATAGGGTAGTGTCACGCCTCGCTTCCGGAGTCGGACAAGAGTCGGCAACGTATATACACGAGGAAAATACCCCACGTATACATACTAAGCCTAAAGTAACCTGAACAAGTAATAAAAAACTACTACGATAAATCAATATCACTGCAACGTGATATATAAGCATCCACACATGATATCATATAAAAAGAACTAGATAAAGACTAGATATGATATACAGGAATTAAGGAAAGTACAGAAACAAGAATAAAAAGAGGTAAGAATATCAGAATCAACTAGGGAGAAACTCCAGCTCCTCGCGAAGCGTACGAGCTCAGCAAACACCTGAATAATATAATAAAGCATCCAATATCTGGATGTACAAATCCAGAGTTATCAGAAGCGGCCTAATAAGTGTATAAGAAAAGAGAAAATGCTCGTGCATATAAACAGTGTGTACAAATAACAATAAGTCTAAACTAAAAATAAAAGATAGCTGAATAACAAAAACATGAATAAGTCTGCAGATGAAAGATAACTAATACAACTGTAACAAATAACTGATGTCATGATGTGTAACCTAGTATATGTCACTAGTCTAATATACAATCCAGTCATGTGTATAATCATATGTCTATCATAATTTATATATATACAGTCATGTGATTAGGTCAGTCACAATATACTATGAATAGTTCATTATTATTTATTATGTCAACGAACACTAATTGCCACCTGTAATAGACGTATCCCATACTATGCCTACTACACATGTCAATCAGGATCCTAAGTCATTGAAATTGATCGGTTGGAGACATTATTCATACTTTAGGTGGGTCCCGACATACCTAGGACCACGGCCCAGATGCCTAGCACTGAACCAGTAATAGTAACAGTACTCACAGTATCACTGTAGAATAATACTCACAGTAAAACTATGGAACAATAAACAGATGGGATGTCAGTCATCCCCTGGAACCCTAAAGTGGAACCGTAAGTCGGCTGCGTAACATGTATCTTAGGTCCACCTAAAATACAAATGTTGTCTCCTCCATTAATTTCTCCATTCCCAGTGTAAGTGATCTTTTTACATTATTATTTAATTCAGTTAAAACAATCAAGATCATATTACTTAGAATACTGGGACGATACAGTGACAGTGACAGTGACAGTGACAGTAACAGTACAGTATAACAATCAACAGTAATCGTATACATGATGAACAACAATCAGGACATTGAATAGTATCAGTAACCGTGTAAACGATGAATAATAAGACTGTACATAGTGTTACTGTCTAACAATACTTTCCCAATGATTTCAGTAACATGAAATAATACTATATCCAGTCTGGATACTGAATCCATATTGTACAGTCTCATCTAGAATCAATCAAATCTCATCCATCTGTACTAAAATGATATCAGTAACTAATCTATCAACTCATAGTCTCAATATAATCATCGTGAACATTAAGTATTGATTCATGTTAAAATAATCTGGTACAGTAACCCACAAGTCCAATAAACAATCAATCAGTTATCTCATCTTATCAATCTACTATGATATTCTATATATGCAAGTCTATTTCAATCTCAACATAATGGAATAAACACTCAGCTACCTCTAACCAATCATCACTATCCAATCCGATACAATGTCATCAATCCACTCTCATTTCCATCAATCTCAATCACAGATTCAAACAACATAACAAATCTACCGCACATCTGTAGATCACTAGTTCAGGTAATCCAATCTTCATATATTCATCAATCTACTCTAGTCCTTTAACTCACCAATAACTGAGATCACATAATAACTGCTATCAAATTCTGAACATATAATAACACTGATATCATGAAATCACTCTCATAATAACTCAACCTCTGTAATTGAATAACTAAAATAGTCAAGAACTAATCATGAAACACTGAATACATCCTTGAGAATAACTAAAACAATAGATACCTAGATCACAAATAAAGAATGAAAACATCCTCAAACCAGATTTATTCAACTATAATCAAGATCATGACTAAGGAGTGTAACACCTCAATCAACAAGAAATCTGGATCATCTCTACATCTAGTATCCAACGTCGATAGGATCATCAATCCTTAATCAATATAATCAGAATAAATCCAAAAGTCTTTGTTTCAATAACTAAAACCAAGCATGTTGCATATCGATGTCAAAAGTAAGCTATACACACAACACCTGATGACAATCTAATAAGATCAATCTCCTCTATAAACTGATCAAGATTCAATGTAAAAATATATCACGGGTCAACTCCAACTCTAAGTCCATATCAATTCGTGTATAGTCAATCCATCGATAAAGTAATGTCACACCTACTTATTCTTAATATCCAAAAGAGTTCCGATCGGAATATCACCAACAACGGTCAATAAACAATATACATAAAATATGAATCTCTAATCTCAATCACGAACCAATCAATCTCAATATCAATAAATTTATATTCTAAGATTTATCATAACTAGTTCAGTTACAAGATCAAGTCCGGTCTATGATATATCAGTACTAGGCCCAAACCAACAACGGCGAATTACTAACACATGAAGTGACGCCAATAAATGCTCATATCAACTAGATACATAAGATGTACGGCCACTGATGACATTGAAATGATACGGGTAGTTATATTGGTCAAATATATCATATAATACATGTAATAATATGAACAGATTACACTAACATCTACAGGTAACAGTAAATAAAGAAAAAAATATAAGAACAAACACTCACATGAAATGACGCGATTTTGGATCTGAATCGCCGTCCACTCTTCACTGCATGAACTAGTACTGACTATGGATCATCCTATGGGTTAGTCTTCAAATCGTTTGTATATCAGGTCCACAACGAACACCAATCCGAATCTCCTGTAACGGGTCCAGATCTCACCAAATGAGTCTGAAATCGCTGTAACACGCAACTAAACATATGAACTCACACAAACATACACCAATACACATCCATACACCAAATACACACATGCGTACACCAAAATACATACATACATATTATATATATATATATATATATATATATATATATATATATATATAATATATATATATATATATATATATATATATATATGAGTATACATATACATCAACTTACATGCATACTTACACACAAACTTATACATACATAAAAAAATATATATTTATATATATAAACATACACCTACATGCAATTAAACTCACGCACGCATATAAATCCATGCACACACTAACATATTTCATGTAAATGCAATGGTACACATATTTACACATCTACCTTACCAATATAATTCATTCATGCATATCTTATATATTAAAGAGAGGGAGAGAAGAAGGGACTCACACAATGGGTGACTTCCGTCGCGCCGACAGAGGCTTCGGCGGAGGGGCGGAGGTCGCGGAGGATGTCGATGGAATGTCAAAGAAGAGTGGAGTATCCTCGCGCTCCCCGACGGAGGAAATCGGGATCCGGCGGGTCCTGACGGTAACAGGGAAAAGAGGACAATGGCTATGGAGGGAGGAGTGGACAACCATGGTGATGATGGTTGGTTGGGAGGAGGGTGTTGGTGTGGCTTAGCCTGTGGGCGTCTGTGGTGTGGGTTGTAGATGTTGCTGCGGCTGTTGGTGTTCAGCAGGGCCTGTCGCATGCGCAGGGAAGGTTAAGATGCGTACGCGCCATGGGGAGAGGTTAAGGGATGCTCACAGTGGTTGCTTGGCGCATGGATATAGCACGGGGTGCTTCTAGTGAGGAACTAAAGGCAGCGGACTTGGGGGAAGGCTACGACCATGGGAATTGTGGGGTGAGGAGATGGGAGGCTCGGCCATAAGGCATGGGCTGCTGTTGACGCCGACCAAGGGGAGGAGAAGGAGATCGGTGCTGCTAGAGAAGGTGGTGGATGGGTGGAGGGCAGTGCGCGGGGGCTTGGTTGGATACAGCCTGGTGCACGGAGGCAGAAAATGCAACGGCTGAGCTGTGGAGTATTGTGCGGTGGCTGTGTAAGAAGGAGGAGAAGGAAGATGATGTTTAGGGAATTAGTTTAAGGTTAAAAAGAAATGATAGGATTATATGGATAAGGTTATTGGGTAACGGATAGTGGGTAAATGGGTAATCATGAGTATGAGAATATAGGTATAGCTAATGTGTAATGGTTAGGATTAGGAATCAATGAAATAGAAATGGGTATGGACTAAGAAAAGAAAAAGATATGAATAATAATAATAATAATAAATACTAATAATCAAAATGAGATAGTAGTAATAATAATAATAAAATTATCAACATTAAAAATATTATCTAATAATACTTGGTAAAAATACTACAATTAATAATAGTGACTAAAACAATACAATAACAATAAGAATAATAACAATATCAATACTAACAATAATAGCAACTACAATAATAATAATAATAGTAACAATAGTAATGAAAAAAATACAAGCTAGTAATTAAAATGATAATACTTAATAATGCTAAATGTACATATAAGGCCAAAATATCATTTACTATCTCAAAATAATTTGTACTATAAATCAAGTTAACAAATATTAATAAAATAATCAGTAAAATAAAATAAACACTTTAGAAAAATATAAAATATATAGTATTTTAGATCAGGGATATTACAGGTAGTCACTACAAATAGGATTTGTACGGATTGCACTGTAGAGCTATGTAACATAAAGTTAGTGGTAGATATGATAATACTTGACACAAGAGGGCATAATGTGATTTTAGGCATGACATGGCTCAACAGATATCAGGAAGTAATCGACTGTCAACACAAGAAAGTAATTTTCAAACTTCCACATCAACCCGAATTTTAATTCATCGGAGAGCGCAAGTTCACTAGGAAGAAGAATCAGTTAGATTGTGTCATTGCGGATGTCAAGAAGAAAGGATCGCCAGTATGAAATGAATTTTCAGATGTATTTGAAGAGATATCTGGACTCATGCCTGACAGAGCTGTAGAGTTTTCCATTGATATTATTCCAAGAATGGCCCCTATATGTAAAGCACCATACCGTATGACACCTACAGAGTAGGAGTTACTGAAGAAACAACTGCAGGACTATTTAGACAAGGGTTTATTAAGGCCGAGTACTTCACCTTGGAAAGCTCTAGTATTATTAGCAAATAAGAAAGATGGTGGTAAGTGATTATAATCGACTACAGGGAGTGAACAAAGTTACTATTAAGAACAAGTACCCCTTACCCAGAATTGATGACATCTTCGATTAACTTCACGGGGCTCAGGCATTTTCAAAGTTAGACCTGCAGTCAAGGTTTCATCAGTTGAAGGTGAAGACGGAAGATATCTAGAAGACAACATTCAGAACTCGCTATGATCACTATGAATTCTTGATCATGACCTTTGGAGTAACCAACGCCCCAGCAGACTTTATGGATCTAATGAATCACGTCTTCACTTCATATTTAAACAAATTTGTCATGCTTTTCATCGACAATATTTTAGTCTACTCCAAGAGTAATAGAGAACATACATAACACCTGAGAATTATATTACAGACTCTTCGTCAAGAGCAGCTTCATGCCAAATAGAGCAAGTGTGAGTTCTGGCTGAAAATATAGCATTCTTAGGTTATGTCATTTTGAAGGAAGGAATATCAATAGATCCCAGTAAAATTCAAGCGACTGGCCAGTTCTGAAAGTAGCAACAGAAATCAAAAGTTTCATTATACTAACCGCATATTACAGAAGATTTGTGCAAGACTTCTATAAGATTGCGGTACACTAACAAAGCTCACTAGAAAAGGAGAGAAATAAGTGTGGATAGATGAGTGTGCCTCAGCATTTGAATAACTAAAGAATAGACAAATCACATCACCGATCTTGAAGACACCTTCAGGAACATGAGGGATGATAATGTACAATGACGCATCTGAGAAAGGCTTAGGGTGTGTGTTAATACAGAACAAACACGTTATAGCCTATGCATCCTGGCAATTGAAATCACATGAGAGAAATTATCCAACACATGACTTAGATCTGGCAGCGGTTATATTTGCATTAAAGATCTAGAAGCACTATATACTGGAGGACAAGGTATTAATTTACACCAACCACAAAATCCTGAAGTATATTTTCACCCAGAAAGAACTGAACATAAGGCAAAGATGGTGGCCCGAGCTGATGGCAAACTATGATGTAGACTTGCAATACCATCCCAACAAGATCAATGTAGTACCCGATGCCTTGAGTAGGAAACTTGAAGATAATTTGTTAGTACAACTCACTCAGCAGACAGAATTACCTAGGGAATTAATACAACCGAGTTGATGGTGGTACGAAGAATCTTTAAGTCTGGACAGTTAATGACATTTCTGATCAATCCGATATTGATAGAAAAAATTAGAGAAGCACAAAAAATAGATCCCTGATTACAGAAATTCAGAAACCAAGTGGAAGCTGGTCTGAGGACGGATGTATATATATATATATATATATATATATATATATATATATATATATATATATATATATATATATATATATATATATATGATGCACTTTACTACGGTAACATAATATTTATGCCACAAAGGAGAAATTCGATAGAAAGTCTTGACAGAAGCACACAGCTCTACTTATTCTATACACGCAAGGGGACTAAAATGTATCGGGATCTGAAATAACACTTTGGTGGAATACAGTGAAGAGAGAAATCACACAATATGTGATAAAGTACTTAGTGTACCAGCAAGTGAAGAAGAACATCAGAGATCCGCTAGACTTCTACAACCATTACCAATACCAGAAGGGAAGTAAGAATATATCACTATGGATTTCATCATAGCTCTATATTGCAGTTCTAAGGGAAACAATGCAGTATGGGTAATTATAGATCATCTCACCAAATCAGCTCACTTCATACCAGAGTGGGACAGTTTACGGAAGTTATGGAAGATAAGTGTATGACAGAGATAGTTCGACTACACGGAGTCCCAGTTAGTATCGTATCGGACTGAGACACGAGGTTCAGATCATATTTCTGGGAGAGTCTCCAGGAGAGTTTGGAGTCTCACCTTAAATTCAGTACATCTTATCACCCAGAGACAGACGAACAGTCCAAACGGATAATTCTGATTCTTGAAGACATGTTGCGAGTCTATATGATAGAATTCAAAAGATCATGGGAAGACTATCTACATCTGACAGAATTTTCTTATAACAACAGTTACTAGGCTAGTATCAAGATGGCTCCATTTGAGGCTTTATACGGCAGGAAGTACAGATCCCCGTTATTTTGGTATGAAATCGGTGAAAGAAGACATCTGGGACCAAAGATTATTGTTCAGATGGTAGATAAAGTCAGAATCACTCGAGAATATTCTGAGCAGCACAGAGCGACGGAAAAGTTGGGTAGATTCTAATAGAAAGCCGTTAGAGTCCAGAACAGGTGAGCATGTATTTTTGAAGATATCTTTAACTAACAGAGTGATCGGATTCGGTGTTCGCGGGAAGCTAAGTATGTGATTTATCGCCTCGTTTAAAATTCTAGAATAAATGGGAGAAGTAGCTTATAGATTGGCATTGCTGACATCACTGAAAGGAGTGCACAATGTATTATGTATCTCCGCTAAAAAGATATGTCAGGGATGAGAGTCACATACTGGATCACTCAGAGCTAGAACTACAACTAGACTTGTCATATACCAAGCAGCCGATAGCCATACTTGACAGAAGCGTCAAGACTCTTAAGAATAAGGCTATTCTGTTAGTTCTGGTATCATGGAACATGCATGCCCCTACGGAAGCTACTTGGGAAGGGAAGATGTGATCCATGAACATTATCTCCAGTTATTCATTTCATGAGTTTGTAAAATCCCCCATCCCTATCTTTTCTGTGTTCATCACCTCCTTATTGAAATTTCGAGGATGAAATTTTAGTAAGGTGGGTAGATTGTAAAACGTTGTCCCAGAAATATGTACCCAGATACGTATCTCAATTTTTTTCCCCATATTCTTTTATTTTTGGGTATTTTCCCTGGGTCCGAAACTTGGCCCTAGTATTTTTCTTCCTTTATCTTTTTTCTTTTCTTTTCTTCCTTTTTCTTTTTTCTTTCTTTTTTCTTTTTCCTGTGAAAATCTTCCACCACCTTCTGATTTCTTCTCCACTCTTCTTTCTTTTTCTTCTTCTTTCTTTTTCCTTCTCCTCCCTTCTCTCATTTCTCTCCTCCCCTCTCTCTCTCTCATGGCCAGTCTTCTCCTTCCTTCTCTCACTAAAAATTCTTTTTCTCTCTCTTCGGTTTCACTCTTCCTCTCTCACAAAATCTCGCCCTCTCTTTCCCCTTCATAGCTGGTGGCCACCACCACTTCACCGTCGACCTCCCTCTAGCGATCCCCTCGGTGACACCTCACCGCCAGCAGCCACCACCCCACTCCGGCCAACCACCCCTCAACTCTCCTCCTCCACTCTCCCTCCATCTCCTCCTTCCTACCTCTCACAACAATCACCTCCACTAACTCTTCCTTCTTCTCCACCAGAACCACCATCAAAATCATAATCACCCAACTTCCATCACCATCACCACCTCCACCTCCTCCGTCTTTATCAACATCACCACCACCAAATCCTCCATCTCCACTTTCAAAATCATCACCACCATCATCTCCATCTCCACCACCACCTCAACCAACCACCCCTTGTCCCCTCCTCCCCTACTTGGTCGGCCACCTTCCCAGCAACCCGCGCCCTCTGATTAGTCACATATATTGCATTTATATTATCACCTTACCATACTTTTTAGCTAATAAATCCTATTAATAAGTCTTCTTTTTCTTTGTTAAATGTAGGCCCAAGTGCTAAAAGAAAGAAAAGAGAAACAAGCCCAAAAGCCCACCAAATTCTGATTTAATTCAGAATAAATTCGAAATGAAGGAATCAGGGCAAAATCTTGGCATATCAAGAGATTGAGAAGAATCCTCCCTGAATCAAGCGATTGAAGCCACACAATCAAAGGTTATTTCGTCAACGTTTGGAGCAGAAATAAGAAAACCAGCAGAAGATACGGGCAAATCACCAAACTAGGAGATCCCCCCTTTGGGTGTGGCCACCTGGCCACACCAGGGCTGCGGAAACGCGGCCCTAGCCGCGTTTCCGTGGCTTGTTGGAGGTTGTTGGGGGAGCGTTTGCTCCCCCAATCTTCCCGGGATCCTCCCCTTTTGGTTTTTCCCTATAAATACTGGTTTCAGCAAAGGAAAATAGAGCGAAGACTAGGATTAGAATTTTTGTTCATTTCTAAGGATTTAGGTTCATTGTTAGCTAGCACAAAAGTTGTAATCTTGTTTTTAATTTGTAGTCCAGTATCAAGACTTGTGAGAGAGAGGAATTGAGGGCTTGTACTTGAAGATTGAAGTGACATCAATACAAGAGTCGAGCAGCGTTTTCTTCCACTTGTAGTACGGTATGGTTTGCATTATTTCTATGCTTTCTTCTTCGTTTTCCATAGGCAACTAAAATGGTTTTCTGGGCTCATTATTGTAACTCTCTCTTGTTCTTCTTCTCTTCTGTTTTTAAAGAAAAAGACCCAATGAATCATTTGTATGCCTTACTTAAAGCCTTTCTTTTTGAAAGTGTTCTTGAAGGCACATGAGGATGGGTTTGGATTGTTAAACTCTCACTTCTTTCATGAACGTCTCTTGAATTGTTTTTACTTCATTCTTACTTCTTCGCGCTTGATGATTTAATATTCAATTCTAAACGATTTCTCGAAGAAAAGACTAAACTCTTCCAACCATCTTATGTGTTTTACTTCAAACGTTCTAAAAATCAACTTTAAGTTTTGCCTATGATCACTTTGAGGCACTTAAGATTTTAATAGAAGAATGAACAATTGAGTAGTGAGATAGTGAGCCCAGATTTTCTTCATTATTATAATCAACAAAACAATCTTCGAACTTTTTAAATCACCTTCTCCAAAGCCTTTTCTAAAGTTACAATTTCTCATTTAATCATCTCTTTCTTTCCATTCTCTTTTCCATTAAAAAACGAACACATTCTTTGTTTTTAAACGATTCACCGAAAAGCTTCCATCGCATTCCTCCTCGTGGACACGACCCGTTAGCCACAAGCTACACGGTAAATTCTTAAACTCTTTGATTGTTCTTCCATTTTAGCAATCAAATTTTGGCGCTGTTGCCGGGGAGGGAACGGTGTATTTGTTTTCTAACAAGTTTTGTGTGTTGTTTCAAGGACTTAAAGATTCAGATTTAGCATTCAATCTTTGCAAGAGAAGACTTGCAAATTCTGTGCCCCTACTCTCGAAAGTAGGAAACAAAATTTCAAGAAATTGCGTTGCAAAAATACTGAAAATTCATTGGACTACTAAAAACTCTTTTTTGCAGGACATATTGCTCGCAAAAATTTAAGTTTTTGTATGTTATATTTGTGCTATTTCTGCTATCCACCATCCCTGCTTTAAGCCAACAGTAAAACACTTGTTGAAAAGTTTAAAAAATTGATTAGACGTTTGCATTTTAGGCACGAGTCTTTTCAATTCATTTACTTTACTGTTGAAGAGTGCTGGAGTAAGGTACGTATGCATTACATTCAGAATAGGACTCATCTCTTGGCTGATTTATATCACTTTGAGTGAATCTTATTTATCTTGTACACTTGCACAAAATTGATTTTAAGGGCAACACCCAATTGCAAGATAAGGTGGGGATTTAATCACCCTTCTTAGCCCAAAAATCAGATTCCAAGCACTCACAATCTCAAACTTTTTAATAAAATCTGATAGACGTTGGCCTTAGGGACATCTCGAACTCACTAGGAGATTATCCTAAAGAGGGAAGGTATTGAAAATTGACTCCTGCCAAATCAGTGTCTAGGAAGGAGATTGAGGGCCGAAAGCCCGAAGATTGGTGGTTACTTAATTAAGAAACGTCTTTGACGGATAACCTCCCACCAATCTTGCCCTGACCTGGCTGATTAGCTTGTGGTCAAAGTCTACATTCTACCTCCTGTGGACAATCAATCAGTTAGGAGTTGTCTAGGTCAAGGTTACCTTAGACTAGGCTTGGTTGATTACTATTGTTGACTGTTGGTAAACTTGTTTATGATTGTGATTGTGTTTGTGTATGCAAGTGTGGTCGAGAGACCCTAATTCATCTAGGTTGACTAGAAACACATCACCACCCAAGTTTGAACCAAGACCAGATCCGGTAATGGCTCAATCAACATCACTGCAGGATAGGTTCTACCCCATTAGAACCTCACTTCCATCTTGCATTCTACTTCCATCGGTTGGTGAATACAATTTTGAGCTCAAGCCTCAATTCATCAACACACTCCCAAGTTTCATGACTTAGAGTCCGAAGATGCCTACTTCTTCATAAGAGAATTTGAGGAAGTATGTCTAATGATGAAAATCCCACACCTTGTAGACGATACTATTAGGTTGAGATTTGTCCCTTTCGCACTTAAGGACCTAGCAAAGAAGTGGCTCTACAGCTTAGTGGCCGGTTCTATCACATCCTGGGATGGTTTCATCAAGGTCTTCTTGAAGAAATTCTATCCAATTCATAAATCCGCTCTCATTAGGAAGACGATCATGCAATTCAAGTAAGAACCTAGTGAACCGTTCTGGAGGTACTTTGAACGCTTTAAGGACCTCCTTGTCCAATGTCCATATCATGGAATAGAGAAATGACGACAATGCCAAATTCTTTATGACGGTTTAGACTATTCACCAAAACCCTCTTAGAAAGTATGTGCCAAGGGGGTTTCTTGCAGAAAGATGAAAATGAAGGATGGGATTTGTATGAAAATCTAGCTGAGAAGACTATCCAATGGGAATCTGCTAGTGAGACCTCTAGGAATCCTAACTCAATCTCTTCAAAAGGAGGTCTCCATTCTATCGAATCATCCATCGCTAATGAGGCTAAGTTAGCTAACCTGGCTAGAAGACTGGAAGCTCTAGAAACGAAAGAACCAAGTCCAGTCAATCAAGTCAGCCCGAACCAATTTTCAACCCCGGGCTGCACTTACTGTCAAGCCATGAATCATGTGTTTGAGGAGTGCCCTGTGTTTCAGGCTCAGCAACCCTACCATGAACCGATGAATGCGGCCTTTTCAAGGTCGAACAACAATCCTTACGCACTAACGTACAATCCCGGCTAGAGAAATCACCCTAATTTCTCATGGAGCTAGAATAACTCTAACCATTCACGATCAAATCATGCTAGCCACTTCCATCATGGTAATAATTCTTCCAATCATCAACCCAACTTCTCCAATTTCTATAATAATTCTCCAACCATCCACCTAACTTTTCATATTATCAACAGAACTTTCCCAACCAAGCTCCACAATCCTCCTTCTAGAATCCTCAACTAGCAAGGAGAATGACTGACTTTGAAAGAAACATGGAAAGATATATGAAAAACTAAGATTCTCTCATGCAAACAATCCAGAGGTTAGAGGTTCAAATGAGTCAACTAGCCACTCCGCAGAATGAGAGACAGAAGGGTACCTTACCTAGTCAGCCAATAACCAATCCGAGGAATTCTCAACAAGCTCATTTGGCTGAGGATCATTCAGTGAATCAATGTAATGTTGTTCATACATTGAGGTCAGGAAAGAGAGTTGATAATCAAGTGTCAACACCAACCAATCTCATTCAGCACAACCAAAATCAAGCATCCACCTCATCTAATCCAAAACCTTCCAATTCTGACAAATCTGAAAAAGATAAGTCAGCCAGCCAGGTGCACCAGCCTATAGTACCATTCCCCAATAGGCTGAAAAGCAACAAGTAAAATTCTCACATGGACAAGATAATTGAGATATTTAACCAAGTTAAGATAAATGTGCCACTTCTTGATGCCATCCAACAAGTCCCTTCCTATGCTAAGTTTCTTAAGGACATGTGTATCAAGAAGAGAAAGACTAATGTACCAAAAAAGGTCTTCTTAGCCACTAACATTAGTGAGCTACTATCAGGTCCGATCCCTATTAAGTACAAGGATTCAGGTAGTCCCACCATTGCCTGCACAATAGGACAAGCCGAGATTAGTCGTGCACTTCTTGACTTGGGGGCAAGTATCAACTTGCTTCCATTCTCAGTTTATCAACAACTCGGGTTGGGCGATCTTAGTCCAACTCGAGTCACCATCCAACTGGCTGACCGTTCTGTTAAAGTTCCAAAAAGGAGATTAATGATGTCCTATCCGGGTAGGAGAGTTCATTTACCCTGTCGATTTCATAGTTCTGGAGGCACAACTTGTGTCCAACTCTAATCATAGGGCTCAAACTCCTGTTATCCTAGGGCGACCATTCCTTGCTACTGCTAATGCCATCATCAATTGTAGGAATGGGTCTATGAGGTTAACCTTTGGGGACATGACTAGAGAAGTCAATGTCTTCAATCTAGGAAAATAACCCCGCGATATCGAGGACCAAACATTTGAAGTCAACCTAATTGAGAACTTGACAAGTGAACATGAGGAAGAATTAGAATTAGAAACAGAGTGTGACTTCGGATTAGAGTCTGATGACTTTAATCTTGATCAGGTTGTAGATTCTGCTATGAATTGGGCCTCGAACCCTATTTCACCAATAATGGAGCCAACAGATTTGACTAGTCCTTCCAGTGAGCCTTCCTCTTCCTTAGAATTGAAAGCCTTACCTGCGCATCTCAAGTACGCCTATCTAAGCGAACAAGAGACCTTTTCTTTCATCATTGCCTCCCATTTAAATGACGAAGAAGAAGAAGATCTTAAAGCAATTCTAAGAAAACATAGGGAAGCCATTGGGTGGACTATAACTGATATCAAGGGATTAAGTCCAACCATCGTTCAACATCGCATTCATCTTAATGAAAATGCCACCCCTAAAAGAGACCCCAGCATAGGTTAAACCCTATAATGCAAGAGGATGTTCATGCTGAAATCATAAAACTCTTAGACAATGGGATAATTTATCCCATTTCTGATAGCCAATGGGTCAGTCCTGTCCACGCGGTTCCAAAGAAATCCGGTTTCACCGTAGTGGAAAACGAGAACAAAGAGTTGGTTCAAACTCGACTTCCCACGAAGATCCGTGTTTGCATCAACTATAGGAAGCTTAATGCTGCAACTCGTAAGGACCATTTTTCACTTCCCTTCATTGATCAAATGCTTGAATGTTTAGCGGGTCACGAGTATTACTGTTTCTTGGACGGTTACTCGGGGTATAATCAGATCCCTATCGCTCCTGAGGACCAAGAAAAGACTACATTTACATGTCCATTCAGGACATTTGCTTATCGTCGAATGCCCTTCAGCTTATGCAATGCCCCAGCAACGTTTCAACGTTGCATGTTGAGTCTTTTCTCTGATATGGTAGAACGATTCTTAGAGATCTTTATGGATGATTTCTCTATCTACGGAGATTCTTTCACTCAATGTCTCCACCATTTATAACTCATCCTCCAACGTTGTGCTGAGAAAAATCTGACACTGAACTGGGAGAAATGCCACTTCATGGTAAAACATGGAATTGTCTTAGGTCATGAAATCTCCAAGAAAGGAATTGAAGTGGATAGAGCCAAAATCGAGGTTATTGCTAAGCTTCCCATGCCTAAATGCGTTAAGGACATTAGATCCTTCTTAGGACACGCTGGTTTCTACCGAAGATTTATCAAGGATTTTAGCAAAATTGCTAGGCCCTTGACTAATCTGTTAGTTAAGGATGTGTCCTTCACTTTCGATATTGAATGCATGAATTCCTGGGAGAAGGTTAAGAGAGCTTATTTCTGCACCAATCATATCTGCACCGGATTGGTCTAAGCCATTCGAAATCATGTGCGATACTTCCGATTTTGTCATAGGCACTGTCTTAGGACAACGCACTGATAACAAGCAGCATGTGATTTACTACTCTAGTAGGACTCTCAACGATTCTCAATTGAACTACACTACTACTGACAAGGAATTCTTGGCAGTAGTGTTTGCCTTAGAGAAATTTCGTCCCTACCTACTAGGGTCCAAAACCACCATTTTCACCGATCATTCTGCGCTTAGGTACCTCATGATGAAGAAGAATGCCAAGGCCCGACTCATTCGTTGGATCCTCCTTCTTCAAGAATTTGATCTTGAGATTCGAGATAAAAAAGGCGTAGAAAATGTCATTGCTGACCATCTCTCACGGATCCCTAATTCTTCATGCAACGAATTACCCATAAATGAGGATTTTCCTGATGAATATCTCTTAGCAATCTCTAGGGAACCTTGGTTTGCGGATATAGTGAATTACTTATTCACAAACCAAACTCCGTCTCATTGGTCCAAAAACGATGTATACCGGTTCTTATCCTAAGTCCGGTATTTCTTTTGGGAGGAACCGTATCTTTTCAAGTACTGTTCTGATCAAATTATTAGAAGATGCATTCCCGATGAGGAGGTTAAGAGTGTTCTCTCTTTTTGTTACGAACTTGCATGCGGTGGACACTTTGGTCCCCGCAAGACTGCTGAAAAAGTGCTACAAAGTGGGTTTTATTGGACCACTTTATTCAAGGATGCTTATGAATTTTGCAAGACGTGCCCTAGATGCCAAATGGTAGGAAGGATTTCAAAACGAAATATGATGCCCCTCAACCCAATTCTAGAAATAGAACTCTTTAATGTTTGGGGCATCGACTTTATGGGTCCATTTCCTAATTCATTTGGGAACCAATACATATTGGTTGCTGTGGATTATGTGTCCAAGTGGGTAGAAGTCATTCCTTGTAAAACTAATGATAACAAAGTTGTCATAAAGTTTTTGAAAAAGAACATTTTTTCACGCTTCGGAACCCCTCGTGCTATCATCAGTGATAATGACACTCACTTTTACAATAGATCTTTTGAAGCTCTTATGCGAAAGTATGCCATAACTCACAAATTGTCCACACCTTATCATCCTCAAACCAGTGGGCAAGTTGAGGTTTCCAATAGACAAGTCAAGCTTATCTTGGAGAAAACTGTGAACCAAAACCGGAAAGATTGGTCCATCAAACTTGTAGATGCTCTATGGGCCTACAGGACCGCTTTCAAAACGATTCTAGGAATGTCTCCTTATAGGTTAGTCTATGGCAAACCTTATCACTTGCCCGTTGAGTTAGAGCACCGAGCCTTATGGGCGATCAAGCAGTTGAATTTCGACTTGACTAAGGCTGGTGACCTTCGGAAATTACAAATTTTCGAGTTAGAGGAATTGAGAAATGAGGCCTATGAAAATGCTAGGATCACTAAAGATAGAGTCAAGATTTTTCATGATAAGCACATCATAAGAAAAACCTTTGTCCTTGGACAAAAAGTCTTACTCTATAATTCTAGGCTTCATCTTTTTCCAGGAAAATTGAAATCAAGATGGACTGGGCCATTCGTTGTAAAAACCGTGTTTCCACATGGTACAGTTGAGATCAGTGACACGAAGAATGGAAATGACTTTAAGGTAAATGGTCAACGCCTTAAACCTTTCTTGGAATCGGTACCGGTAAATGAAACGGCAATGGGTCTTTTTGACCCAGTGTATCGGTAACTTTCCTCCTTTCCATTTTATTTCATGCATTTATACATTTCTTTCATACATTGGGGACAATGCATGAGATAAGTGTGGGGGAGGGTTCTAACATGACTGATATAAAAAAAAAAGAAAAAATATATATAAAAAAGAGGGGAAAAAACTTTTTGAAAGGGGTAGAACAATATTTTGATATATTTTTTGAAAGAAATTAAGTCAATTTTAAGGAATAAGAGAATCATAATTAGGATTTCTTATACTTGGTCAAAATAAATAACTTGTTTGATTTTTAGGGTCAGGAAGAAAATTTGTGAAAGTAATTTAGTCTTGATATTTACCTTGATGACATATGCACACTAAATACACTTACACACTTAGGGTTTAAAAACAGAGACTCTTATGCCTTATAAAAAATATATTATGAAAAAGAAAAAAACACAAGTCTAATTATTGATTAGCTAGGTACTTTGGCCTAAGCAAGCATTTATGCAAAAGATAATTAGATAAGTTTGAAAAAAAAAATGTGTATATAAATCCTCTGATTAAGCTGGGTATTTATGCCTCATGAAGCATAAGTATTCACGCCTAAAAGGGGTACATCTTATAAATAAAAACTTGGTTTCGTGGCCTTATCTGCTCGAGTGTTTAAGTCCTTAGGGGTGTTTTCTCACCTGGTGCCCTAAAACTGTCCGGTTTGGGTGTCACCAAATGAATGCTCGTTACATGGGCAGATTAGAAAGCCTAATGAAATTGAGGAATAAATTTCACCAAAAATAAATAAATAT
Source organism: Agave tequilana (assembly GCA_038442645.1). NCBI lineage: Eukaryota > Viridiplantae > Streptophyta > Magnoliopsida > Asparagales > Asparagaceae > Agave > Agave tequilana. The sequence goes on along the minus strand of JAVJIF010012017.1, from coordinate 109,135 downwards.
AAGGCATAGGAGTTAATGTTAAAGAACCCTTAGTCAACTTCACAGTCACGATGGTGCATACGACTCAGGGTAAATTAATAGACTAGATGAGAAGTACAAATTGACTCCTTACTTTAATTGATGACATGTTTTTGAATAGAGACTAAGTTTAGGAATGAAAATTTTGATATTCCTATAACTTATAGATTACTTAAACTCTCACAAATATACTTCAAATATTTCTCCTTTAAAAATGCTTTTCGAAAATACTAACCTTTTTTCTCTTTCTTTATGGATTTTGTGGGTGCAATCCACTGAAAACCCTCACGAGACAAAACTCGCCCTCTAGGGGTAACCTAGAGGTTTAACGGCTTGTTGCATATGCTCAGTGCAATCGAGTAACCTGCGAAAGTGGTCTAATAATTGATTAGAATTAGTCTGATATTTTGCTCGAGGGCAAGCAAAAGATAAGTGTGGGGGTGTGATTAGTCACATATATTGCATTTATATTGTCACCCTACCATACTTTTTATCTAATAAATCCTATTAATAAGTCTTCTTTTTTTTTGTTAAATGTAGGCCCAAGTGCTAAAAAAAAGAAAAGAGAAACAAGCCCAAAAGCCCACCAAATTCTGATTTAATTCAGAATAAATTCGAAATGAAGGAATCAGGGCAAAATCTTGGCATATCAAGAGGTTGAGAAGAATCCTCCTTGAATCAAGCGGTTGAAGCCACACAATCAAAGGCTATTTCGTCAATGTTTGGAGCAGAAACAAGAAAACCAGTAGAAGATACGGGCAAATCACCAAACCAGGAGATCCCCCCCTTTGGGTGTGGCCACCTGGCCACACCAGGGCCGCGGAAACGCGGCCCTAGCCGCGTTCTCGCGGCTTGTTGGAGGTTGTTGGGGGAGCGTTTGCTCCCCCAATCTTTCCGGGATCCTCCTCTTTTGGTTTTTCCATATAAATACTGGTTTCAGCAAAGGAAAATGGAGCGAAGACTAGGATTAGAATTTTTATTCATTTTCTAAGGATTTAGGTTCATTGTTAGCTAGCGCAAAAGTTGTAATCTTGTTTTTAATTTGTAGTCCAGTATCAAGACTTGTGAGAGAAAGGAATTGAGGGCTTGTACTTGAAGATTGAAGTGACATCAATACAAGAGTCGAGCAGCGTTTTCTTCCACTTGTAGTACGATATGGTTTGCATTATTTCTATGCTTTCTTCTTCGTTTTCCATGGGCAACTAAAACGGTTTTCTGGGCTCCCTATTGTAACTCTCTTTTGTTCTTCTTCTCTTCTGTTTTTAAAAGAAAAAGACCCAATGAATCATTTGTATGCCTTACTTAAAGCCTTTCTTTTGAAAGTGTTCTTGAAGGCACATGAGGATGGGTTTGGATTGTTAAACTCTCACTTCTTTCATGAACGTCTCTTGAATTGTTTTTACTTCATTCTTACTTCTTCGCGCTTGATGATTTAATATTCAATTCTAAACGATTTCTCGAAGAAAAGACTAAACTCTTCGAACCATCTTATGTGCTTTACTTCAAACTTTCTAAAAATCAACTTTAAGTTTTGCCTATGATCACTTTGAGGCACTTAAGATTTTAATAGAAGAATGAACAATTGAGTAGTGAGATAGTGAGCCCATATTTTCTTCATTATTATAATCAACAAAACAATCTTCGAACTTTTCAAATCACCTTCTCCAAAGCTTTTTCTAAAGTTGCAATTTCTCGTTTAATCATCTCTTTCTTTCCATTCTCTTTTCCATTAAAAAACGAACACAATTCTTTGTTTTTAAACGATTCACCGAAAAGCTTCCATCGCATTCCTCCTCGTGGACACGACCCGTTAGCCACAAGCTACACGGTAAATTCTTAAACTCTTTGATTGTTCTTCCATTTTAGCAATCACCCTCCTTATATGTGTTGATTTCTCTGAGTTCCTGGATCATGCGCCGTATTCTGTGATTTTAAGTGAGTATTTTCCCTGCCTCGGTGAGCGTATATTGTAATTTTGTGATTGTTATATTTGTATTTGGTATGTATTTGTATCTGTGTGGTGAATGCTTGTAATAGCGTATTCGAACTCCTGTATTTGTGTGTACTGCTTTGTAATTCTAGATTATTGTGGATTTGGCCGACCCTTCGTGGTCGTTAGCCTCCAGACTTTTTCTCCAGCCTTCGAGCTCAACCTCAAAGCTATTCTCCAACCTTCGGGCTTAACCCTCTAGGTTTTTCCTCTAGGTTTTTACTAACTCCACCGGGAGGCGAGCTTAGTGCTCAGGGTTTTACCACTAACTCGCCCGAGCATAGCTTCACCACCTTGATTGAGCTTTAACCTACACACAGAAAATAGAATTTCAGAACTTTATAATAGAAGTATGCAAGTGCTCAATGCTACCTCTATAGCGAGTGGTTATGCATCGTGATCCACAAGGAGGGACTAGCGATGAAAACTTTTTGCAAGTTCTCTTTAGCTCACTTGAAATGGTTAAAGTTCTTCTTTTAGTTCTTGAAAAGAAAATGAAAAGGAGTTATAAATAATTAAGTTAAGAAGAAAGTGGAGATTGCGAAGGTGGAGAAAATAGGAAATAATTTTATACAAAAAAATTAAAAAGAGTGAATAAAAGAGTTGGGAGATGGTAGTGATCTAAACTAAAGGATTAAAAGAAAGAAAGAAAAACTAAAAGAACTTACCTACCTCTTCTGGTTGATGACTTACCTTGGATCGTTGGCACGTTTACTTTACTTCAGAGGCGATCAACGCATAATCCATAAGATCGAGCTTAATCCCCATTCGCATTACATCATCAAGATAAAGAAGAATGAAATGATACAGAATCTTGAAGAGGAGATCATCATCACGAAATATTAGTGACATACACACAACAAGGCTATACCGATGCTATTAGATCGCTTGGATACTCATCAAAAATCAACCGAGGTAAAGTAGAAAAAAAAGAGCAGAAGAATATAAAACAAAGAAAAATATGAACAAGTTACATTTATATTGCTTGTAGAAACGATGAAAGAAAGGAGGAAATTATATCGGTGTCACTCTCAATATAAATCTCTCTCTCTCTCTCTCTCTCTCTCTCTCTCTCTCTCTCTCTTACTTACATGAATCTCAGTCTAACTATGCTTACAAAGAAATAAAAATTACATGAAAATAAAAATTAAAAAACTACACTAACCTAGAATGAAAACTAGCCTAAGAACCCTTTTCTGCCTAATCGCTCCCTTTTTCCTCTGAACAATGCAGTATTTATAGGTGAAATAGAGATGTGAGGGTGTGAGAAGATAGGGGGCAAAACGCTCCCTGTATCTTAACCAAATGGGAGCGGAAACGTGGCTTTGGCCGTGTTTTTGCGGCTTGGATGTAGCTAAATGGCCACATCCAGGGATCTACTGATTCTCATTTGATTTCATCCCCTTTTGTCCAGCTGGATTTCCTGTTTGATCCCTGATTTTGATCTGATCTCCGGTGATCCTTAAGCTAACCATTTGGATTCATATAAATTTGAATTAATTGATTTTATTTGATGTGATCCTCCCTGATATGCATTGATCTTCAGCTGGAGATGCCTCTATCCTCTTGAATATTTATCTCCTTCCTTAATTAAGATTTAAATTTAATTAAATCATAATTAAAGTATGCTTTTGGGTTCATTTCGTTTCCATCTCAATTAGTAATAGGCCTGCATTTTATTAAACAAAAATAAGACTAAATATATGATTTATTAGACAATAAATATGGGAATGTGACATTATATATGCAATATAGGTGACCAATCACACCCCCACACTTATCTTTTGCTCGCCCTCGAGTAAAACATTAAAATTAATCCTAAAAATTATTAGACCACTTTCGCAGACCACTCGATTGCACTGAGCATATGCAACAAGCCGTTAAACCTCTAACTTACCCTTAGAGGACGAATTTTATCTCGTGAGGATTTTCAGTGGATTACACCCACAAAAATCATAAAGAAAAAGAAAAGTATTAGTATTTTTGAAAAGTATTTTTAAAAGAAGAGAAATTATTTGAAGTATTATTGTAAGAGTTCACGTAATTTATAAGTTATAGAAAAACTGAAATTTTCATTTCTAAACTTAGTCTCTATTCAAAAACTTGTTATCAATCAAGGTAAGGAGTCAAACTATATTCTTATCTAGTTTATTACTTTTACCTCAAGTCATATGCACCTTCGTGACTGTGAAATTTTGACTAAGAGTTTTTTCACTCTAACTCTTATGTCTTATTTTATTTATTTTTTTATATTTTTGGTGCTATTATTTCATAGTTCTATTAGACTTTCTAATCTGCCCATGTAACGAGCCTTTAATCGGTGACTCCCAAACCGGATGGTCTTAGGGCACCGGGTGAGAAAACACCCCAAAGAACTAAAGGACTCGAGCAAATAAGACCACAAAACTAAGGATTTTATTATATGGACCAGTTTTAGGCGTGAATACTCATATGAGGCATAAATATCCAGCTTAATCAGAAGATTTTTGATAAGAGTGTGTGTGTGTGTGTGTGTGTGTGTGTGTGTGTGTATTTATTTTTTTTATATAAAGGCATAAGAATCTTTATTTTTGAACTCAAAGTGTGTAAGTGTATAAAGCATGCATATTTCATCAAGATAAAACAAGACTAAATTACTTTTTCAAATTTTCTTCCTAACTCTAGAAATCAAACAAATAATTTTATTTTGACCAAGTATAAGAAATTCTAATTATGATTCTTCTATTCCTTAAAATTGAATTAATTTCTTACAAAAAATATATCAAAATATTGCTCTCTTTTCAAAAGTTTTTTTAAGAAAGGAAAAAATAAAAAGAAAACCTATGTTATGTTAGAACCCTCCCCACACCTATCTCATGCATTGTCCTCAATATATGAGTGAATGCATAGATGCATGAAAAAGAAGAAAGGGAAAAAAATATTAGCTTAAGGTGGTGGGTCCGGTGGTGGTCGGATTGGGTCAAGCGTTGCTTCCCAATCAAGATAATAAGGTGGTTCACAGACCCACCTTTATTGACCTCTTTTTATGTACATAGTTACAATCCCCAATATGAATAGGATCATGAAAGATCTTATCATGAAACTTATTCCCTTTATATGACCAATCTTGAAAAATCATCACTGAGTCATTATGGTCAATACCTATGTCCAACAATGTGACTTGGTAGAATAATTGATTTGGATTCATGAGTGATAGATTCGGGAACAATTACTAACTCAGAAAAATCAACTTCGAGTTTGAGAGTCTGTCTTGGTTCACGAGTTAAGTCTAAATCAAAGAATTGAAATTTACATTCTTTTCCCATCAATGGAATGTGACTATCTAAATCTGGGGATTCAATATCTAGATCTATGGATAAAGGAATAAATGTTGGCTCCGAAAACTGGTCCAAATTGGGTAATGATACCGGAGTCAATATAAAGTCGAAAATGAAAAGAATCACAAGGTTGGGTATCAGGGTCATATTCACATTTAAGTTCAATCTCATTGACTGAAAAACTTGCCAATTTGTCCAAAATTTAGAATTGGTCAAGTTCAAATTTGTGTTATGAAATTGAGTCATGATCAAAATCTCCAAGACACCAAGATTCTTCGTTCCTATCAATATATCTAGGGCAATCGGGAATGGTCGAGCATGTGTTAGAAAGAGTGTTCTCATTTCTATCTTTCACGATGTTGATATAACGACTCATTTGTACTTCTAGCCTATTTATAGATTGAAAAAAATTATTTTCAGACTGAATCAGGTTTTTCATACTCCTATCTGAGTCCATAGGTTCTTCTTCTTGCTGTGGGAGTTAGAACATGGAGTAAGGATCTTGGATTTGGGAGTCTTGCGCGAATTGTGAGTCTATTATTTTCAGATTTTCTTCTTGAAACTCAATCATAGCTATTATACTTTTCATAACCTCAGATTTTTCTTTATTGGTTGATCATGATTAGAAAAATTATAGGCTGAATGTTGGAATGGTGGTTGACACTATAACTCGGGAGAGTTGTATCCCCATTGACTCTGTGAAAAGTAGTGATGATTATTCCAGTCTTGTTCATAGTACTGAGACTGGGGCATGTATTGATTCAAATAAGACCAATCCATCACACTTGTTTAGCTAAAATTATGATATGTTGGGTTGGTAATATCCGAGTCAAAAGAGGTCGGGGTGTAATATGGATTACTATTAAAATTGAAAAAAATATTGTTATAAGTCATATCACACAGCAAATGTCAAAAACAAACAAAAACAAACAAATAAAGAAAAGAAAAAATCTAAGCTAAGTTAGGGTAAACCTTAGACCTAGACAACTCCTAAGTAGTTAGACTAACCACGGGGGTATATTACAGAATCTGACCACAAGTTAATCAGCCAGGTAGGGATAAGATCAGTGAGAGATATCCGTGCCTAAGCAGCGGGCCTAATTATGCCAAACCACTGTTCTTCGAGGTTTCGCCTCATCAATCCCCAACCTTTGACACCGATTTAGTAAGAGTCAAATTCTAATCAACTTTCCCCTTAGGCCAGTCTCCTATTTGAGTCTGAAATGTCCCTAGGGCTAACGTCTACTCAGTTTTAGTTAGGCTTGGGTTAGAGAGTGAGGAGATTGTTTGTGGGCTAAGAGAGGGTAATGACTGACCCACCTTATTTTGTTTATAGGACAAGCCCTTAATTTAGTTTCGTGCAGTGTACAAGTATATAGAAAAAATAACACTCAAGCAATAATTCATAAAAGAATGAACCTTATACTAAATGCTATGCACACATATCTTGGCTCCAGCACTCTTCAACAGTAAATAGAAAATGTAACGAAATAGACACGTGCCTAAATGCAAAGTCTAAACCATTTTTAGCATTTACAGTTAACATTTTCCTGTTGAATTAGAAATATATGTACAGTGAGTCAAACAAGATAATAAATAGTTACAGATATTTAAACTTTACAATTCAGCCAACCTGCAAAGAATTACAAGTTAGTACTTCACTCAACTTGCCATGAGAATGCAGCAAATCTGAGGGCTTCTGGGCTCTGCTTTCTTGAGCAAAGTCCATGACTACTTATATGTCCACTGCAGCAAAAAAAATTCTTATTGTTAAACCTGTATACCAAGAACAGAGAAGAAAGTTAATCAATAAAATAAACAAAAAAAAGTTACTTACCGTCCTTCCCTGACAGAATGCCAAATTTTAATTGAGCTTTAACCTACACACAGAATATACAGAATTTCAAAACTTTATAATAGAAGTATGCAAGTGCTCAATGCTATCGCTATAGTGAGTGGTTAGGCAAGTCGTGATCCACAAAGAGGAACTAGCGATGGAAGCTTTTTGCAAGTTCTCTTTAGTTCACTTGAAATAGTTAAAGTTCTTCTTTTAGTTCTTGAAAAGAAAATAAAAAAGAGTTATAGTTAAGTTAAGAAGAAATTGGTAGATTGAGAAGGTGGAGAAAATAGAAATGATTTTATATAAAGAAATTAAAAAGAGTGAATAAAAGAGTTGAGAGATAGTAGTGATCTAAACTAAAGGATTAAAAGAAAGAAAGAAAAGCTAAAAGAACTTACCTACCTCTTCTGGTTGATGACTTACCTTTGATCGTTGGCACGTTTACCTTACTTCGAAGGCGATCAACGCATAATCTATAAGATCGAGCTCAGTCTCCATTCACATTAAATTATCAAGACGAGCAAGAATGAAATGATACAAAATCTTGAGGAGGAGATCATCATCATGAAATATTGGTAGAAACATACAATAAGGTTATATCGATGCTACTAGATCGCTTGGATACTCATCAAAAACCAACGGAGGTAAAGTAGAAAAGAGAAGAAGAATATAAAAATAAAAATATAAACAAGTTACCTTTTTATTGCTTGTAAAAATGATGAAAGAAAGGAAAAGATTGCATCGATGTCACTCTCAACATAAATCTTTCTCTCTCTTACTTACATGAATCTCAATTTAACTATGCTTACAAAGAAATAAAATTTATATGAAAAGAAAAATAAAAATTACACTAACCTAGAATGAAAACTAGTCTAAGAATCCTTCTCTGCCTAATCGCCTCATTTATTCTCTGAACAATGCAGTATTTATAAGTGAAATGGAGAGGTAAGGGTGTGAGAAGATAGGGGAGCAAAACGCTCCTCGTATCTTAACTAAATGGCCGCGAAAATGAGACTTTGGCCGCATTTTCGCGACGTGTGGCCAAATGGCCACATCCAGGGATCAACTGATTCTCGTTTGATTTCATCCCCTTTTGTCCAATTGGATTTCCTGTTTGACCTCTGATTTTGATCTAATTTTTAGTGATCCTCAAGCTAACCGATTTGAATTCATATAAATCTGAATTAACTAATTTTATTTGATGTGATCCTCCCTGATTTGCATTGGTCTTCAGTTGGAATCACCTCTATCCTCCTAAATATTTGTCTCTATCTTTAATTAAGATTTAAATTTAATTAAATCAGAATTAAAGTGGGCTTTTGGGCTCATTTCTTTTCTATCTCCATTAGTAATAGACTTGCATTTTATTAAACAAATATAAGACTAAATATATGATTTATTAGATAATAAATATGAAAATGTGATATTTATATGCAATATAGGTGACCAATCACACGTGTGTTAGCAAGGCGTTCATATGCCCGCTTCGCCGTGAGCGTGACTTTGTCACGTGAGGTAGTAATGCGTTCATACGCTTTTTTCACCATAAGCGACTAGCTTCGCCGCAAGTGTGGCTTCGCCGTGAGTGTTACAGAGTGTTCATACACTTGCTTTATCGTAAGTGTTAGCATAGTGTTCATACACTTACTTCGTTGTGAGCATTGGCCTCACCGAGCGCGTCAGCGTTTAGAGCTGCACGCAAACTCCGACAGGAGCCAAGCTCTGTTGTGTGCCGGGCGTAATACCGACACGGCCTAACTTTGCTCTAGCTTGACCAGCCCCGCCTGGATAATTAATATTTTAATTTATTTCTCTTGTTATCATAATTGTGGAGTTAGAAATCTTTACTTGTACTGCTTTCTTGTATTTGTACTGCTTTCCTACATTATGTTACTTGACTATTTTATTACCTGTCATGTTAACCACTTGACTCATGATTATCACATTACGAGAATTTAATAATTAATATTTTGTTATACTCTTGTTACTCATGTACTCATCCGTACTCCTGTACCATGTATACTCTTCTGTTATTATACTCCTGCTCATTCCCGTAATTCGATAATTAAAAATAATTTATAATAAAAAGGACAACTTACATCGGGTCGGAAAAAACTGATGGACATCAATGTGTGATCGTGTTTACAATGGCTAAAATGTTGTGCAACTAAAATCTTTAGTTCTACCTGTGGGCCACCAGGTATTCCGCGGGTGTGCTATCACCCCTACTTATTTTATATACACACACACACACACACACACACTTCCGTCAGAGCATACAAATAAGACCCTTCCCCCCACTATGCTTAGCGGCATGTTTCGGCTCAGCACCGGAACACCCTGGACTGTGGTCCCAGATATGCATGGGACCCATTGTAAATATAATTTGTTAATTTACCCATCAATTTTCAATAACCAATCTTGACTTACTCTTATATGAATGTATGTGTGTTGGAATACCAGGACACATACCTAGACATAAGGGTCAGACGAATAATGATAATAAAATATTAATAACAACAACATAATAATTTGTTTGTGTTTTATTGGATTTTTATTCGGATTTCGTTTTCTGCTATTTATGGTATTTATGCATGCTTGTGTGTGTATGCGCATGATACGTTTTTCGATATATGTTTTTTCGATACGCATTTTTAGATACACGTGTGTTTACCTGTGCATCCCACTTGGCATTTATTTTGCCACTAATAAGGTAACTTTCTGACTTTCCTGGACCTGTATGATCAGATCCCGGAACTTGGGCTGAAGTAGATCCATCTGCCGAGGACCAAGCTTATCTTGTAGAGCAGGCTGACCAGTTGTAGCTCCTTTCCCTTCTAGTCTCCCTTGATCGGCTTGTGGGATTTCTCTTGAATCTCGTGAGCATCTTTTTGTATTATCCAAATTTATGAGTCATACCTTTGTGCCTCCAGGTGATGTAATATACTTATAATATTATGTCACAACCTGTGAACTCTTGTTGTTAGAATGTATAAACGCCACGTATTTTCGTATTCTGATTCTTATCTGTACTGATGCTTGGCGTACATATGTGAGGGTATATCCGTCCTCCATATGTACGTCACAGTAGCGTTCCCGTATCCATAGGGCCTTGGCGTTACTAAAGGCCACCCCTAAGGGGTATTTATAGAACCCTAGGATTACCCTAGTCCTACCTAAAATTCGGTAGCACCGCCAAAAGATAGAAATCTATAAGAAGTAAATTCTATATCATAATCATAATCGAAGTCCAAAACAGATTCGAAAACTGGACTTTTACTGCACCTTCGGTATGGGATCAAACCATTCCTGGATCAGATAGGTTCACTCCGAGACTCGCTTCAGAGTGCTCCTCCGGAGTGATGCTTCAGAGTTCTCCTCCAGAGTGATACCAGTGTGCTATTCCAAGGCGAGACTCCGATCTCTCCCTCAAACTGACACTCCGAACTCGCCCAACCTCTTTACGAAGAGTGTTTCGCCCTCGCTCGGTATCTGCAAGGGGAACTTCTCAAAATAATTTAGTCTGGGGGTTCTGCCCCTGAGCCCCGGGAGGGGCACTCTGCCCTCTTCCAACCCCTAAGTGACCTGACCACGCAGGTCGATCCGCGTAATGTCTCTGCGTAGGGCAGCAAAATCGTCAAGGTAACAATTTGAGCAAAGTATCTTCTCGGAGTATCTTCTATCTCTGAAACTTAGAACTCCACTTTAATCTGAACTCTTCTCCAATGAATTGAGAATCTAACAAATGCATCCTTCCTCGCCTTCAAGTTCCTCAGTAGATTGAAAATCAACTTCAAAAAGTCATGTGCCTATAACCTTAAAAGTGACGATCGCATTGCCCACCAGGAGGTCTCTATCTTCAATCGTCTGATTGGATCCCTCTTATTCTCTCTCTTATTCACCTATCCCGGTTAGCCCTCAAGATTAGAATCTGTAGGCTTACATTATATTCTTCATAATGCAAGAAAAAATATTACATGTTGCGCACACACAAATCAGAGCGAGATAATCTCCACGAAGTGCTAGTAATCTTCATACGTAGAAATCACTGCATAATGTCTTCTTAATGCACATGTTACACATTAACTTAATTTGAAAATCTCCTCACTGACATGGGGATTCAAACCGATCACTTATCATGAGTGAAGAGTTTTTTACCACTTGAGCTAGATTAAACTGGCCACTCTTCAAATCTAATTGGATTGATCGTGGTCGGTAGTTTCTCTACATACAATTATGAGGCAATAGAAACGAAACACCATGGAAACAACTACTGCTCGAACATCTCACATGGCCATGCGTAGAAGAAAAGTCATGCAGGGCTTGGGAGACATCTGGTGGCCTTGCGTAGAAGAAAAGTCATGCAGGGCTTGTGAGTGGAGCAGTCATCCCCTCATTATTTGTAATGGAGTTAAAAAAAGGGCACCAAATTCAAACCTGTCATTGCCAATGGCAGGTCGAATTCGTCCAATTGGTCATCGATATGTAATCTACTTCTTGACTTGATGGTATAGCACAACTAATTCTCTAATTTAAATGAATTCTTTTTAAGCCCCTGGTGTCTTAAAATTTTCATTCAGGCTCATCATGTTTTTCTTTTCGGATTTCTTTTTTTAAAATCCATGTATTCCACTTTGGATCTAGGACATCCCATTTCCCAACTCAACTCTTCTACCACCGAGTGAGGGGCCTCAATAGAAGAAACTCTCTGTTTGTATTGTTTTAGAGAAACTTGATGGTTATTTTCGAAGGTTTTTATGGTCTCATTCGGGTGATACAAATGGACTTCCTTTAGTCTCTTGGGATGTTGTTTGTGGTTTGAAGTAGGAGGGTGGTTTGGGTTTCAGAAAGGTGGAACCTCAGTATCGTGCTATGATGAGGAAGAATTTGGCTCGTGTTATCTCGCATCCAGGTTCTCCATGGGGACTCCTAGGCTTGGCGTGCGGTATTAGGTAGTAAAGTCATTGTTACAGAAGTTTCAAATGGAGTGTAGGCAATGGGGAGGCTATTCATGTGGTGAAGGATTCTTGGATGGGTAATGTCCCATTGACAGATATTTTGGGTCAAAAGGACATATCCAATTGGATGGGTTGTCCCATTGAGGCTATTCATGTGGTGAGCGGAATACAAGGTGCTTTTGAGGCCAGATTTCTATCTACTGCAGAAGCGTTTACTTCAGCAAGCTTTGGAGCAAGTGGTCTAATAGAACTAATCCTGAAATGCTTCCACGAGATAGGAAGCTGTGGGAGGCATATGGTTTTCAGGTCAGGGATTCAGCATGGAATCATACTGAGAGTCGAGTTGGATGCGTTAGTCCTCCATTGGGAGTTATTAAACTTAATTTTGATGGATCTGTGGGTGTAGGGATAGAGGAGATAGAGGAAGGTAGCACAGAGATCGGAAGATAAAGGGAGCGAACGGCACATTGCAGCAGAGGTGGACAAGGTCGGTCGACCGCACGGTCGACCGATGATTGTTACACATATTTGCATATTTTACCGCTTCCATACCATGCAAATTGTCAATAAAAATATGATTTTTGATCATCTTCTCTCTATTTTTGCAGGTCCACATCTTAAAAGAGAAAAGGCCCAAAATCTCTTTAATTAGCAATAATTAAAGAGATTAATTCAAAGCCCAAAAGAGCCCAAGTTTGAATCCAGAATCAGGAGAGATCCTCGCGCCAACTCAATCTTCCAGAAGGCCACGTGGATAACAAACTCATAACAAACCTGTACCAGAAAATCTGGCCTGAACGGCCAAGATTTTGCCGCGCTTTCCCGCGTATCTGCGGCAGTTACAGGGTGGTTAGGGCGCAGATTTCTCTCCAACAACCTAGGCTCTAGATGCTTCTCTCTGAGGCCTATAAATACTGGACCAGGGCTTGCACAAGAGAGCAGAGAAGAGAGAGGAGAAATTAGGGGAAAGTCTTGTATTTTGTTTTAGTATTCTCTAGGTTTTAGTCTCCCTCTTCTTCGTCCTAGAGATTTTGTCAAAGAGAGAAAAGAGAGTGCTGTTGAAAGCTTGTAAGCAAGGAGGTGACATTACTTGTAAGCAAGGATTAATCAAAGCTTCATTCTTCTCTTTACAATCTCTAGTACGTTGCTTTACTTTGCTTTACTTTCTTGTTTTACTTCTAGTGCATTTCTATTGCTTTGCTTCTATTGCTTTACATCATGAATTGTTGTTTTGTTTCTTGTGCAATGGATAGCTAAATCTCTCTTACATGGCTAGCTAACAACTTACCTAGCTAACTTCTATCTCTTTGGGTGATTGCTACTTTCTATACTTGCGTTGTTAGAATCTCTTTTGCTTTCCAAGGAAGTAGAGTTGTTTTCACTTGGTAAATGCTTGTTCAAACTCCATATGACTCATGTGTGCCTCATTTAGAGCCTTGTCTAGAACAAGAGACTTGATGGAACATGGAGATGGATCACCAAACATATGCTACTTGTAGAACAACTTCTTTACTTCAAGCTAATTTGTTGTTATGTCTTGAATGTTTAATGAATGTTGTATCTTCTTCCTTAGCATCCATTGAGTGTCACTCCTAGATTTCATTATTGAAAATCTATCTTGAGAGCCAATGAATCAATGAGGCTACAAACTAAGACCTAAAGGGACACTCATCTTCCAAACGGTAAAGTACTTGAACAAACAAGCAAAGTAATCTCTATTGCCAATGAATCAACATGAGGCAATCAAGCATCACCATTGAGCTTAGTAAGTTAGCGAAGTGGTAAAGTTAGCTAGCCATGGCCTTTCTCATCTAAAGTTTTCTTCAAAGAATTCTTCAATAGCTTTCTTTCTTAGCAATACACTTTCCAAAGTTCTTTTGATTTCTTTTCCATTATGCACAAATCCACCAATTCTTTCATTTTCTTTTCCATGCTTCTTGCATTTGTGTAAATACAAAGAAGAATCTTCGTTTTCTTTTCTTCGCTACGGACCGTAAAACTTCCATCGTGAGCTCTCCTCGAGGATCGACCCGGTATAGCCATTGCTATAACGGAGATTGGAAAGGATACATCAATCATATTAACTGCATTGTGAAGTGATCAAGCACTAAAGGTTGACTCTAAGCCTTTCCTCTTTTACATAATACTTGTGCAAAAACTTCACACTATCCTTCACTAATCAAATTTTTGGCGCCGTTGCCGGGGAGAGCAACGGTTTTTGATTTCAAGTGAGAAACTAAACGAATCTTCTTCTCTGTTGCAGGTTACAGGTGAAGAAAATAGGAAAATTTGCATTGCAGAAACATATAAGTGGCTCTGGGCTTCTGCTCTCGAAAGCAGAAACCAGAAGTCCTCTGAATTGCCGCAGATTCACGGCTTTTGCCGCAGAATTGCGGCAAGGAGGAGTTAACTACTGACCTAATTTCTGCAGGGTTGCTTGATCTACAAAATACAGCTTCTGCAATAATTAAATTCTTGTATGCTTCACCTTATATCTGCTAATAATCAACAGTAAAAAATTTGTTGCAAAGTTAAAAAATTATTTAGACATTTGCATCTCTAGGCACGTGTCTTTCAATTCCTTTACTTTTACTGTTGAAGAGTACTGGAGGCAAGGTACGTACGCATCGCATATTGACTAGGACTCACTCTTTGTTTGATTTAATTACGCTTTGAGTGAACCTTGTTTGTTTACATCGTACATTTGCACAAATCAATTCTAAGGGCATTACCCATAAAAAAGATAAGGTGGGGATTTTATCACCCTTTCCTTAGCCCACAAATCATTTTCCCAAGCACTCACAATCCTAAGCTTCTAAATAAAAAACTGTTAGACGCTGGCCCTAGGGACATCCGGACTCACTTAGGAGATTATCCTAAGGGGAAAAAGTGTTGGAAATTGACTTTTGTAAAATCAGTGTATAGGAAAGGGATTGAGGGCCGAAAGCCCGAAGGTTGCTGATTACTTAATTAAGGAACGTCTCTGACGGAAAACCTCCCACCAACCTTACCCTTCCCTGGCTGATTTGCTTATAGTCAGAGTCTACACTAAACCTCCTGTGGACGATCTAATCAGTTAGGAGTCGTCTAGGTCCAGGAACCCTAGATAGCTTGGATTGATTTTTTTTTTCTTGTTTGTTATTTTTCATTTTTCGCTGTGTGATCGGTGCACGTTGATTGTGTAATTTTGTATGCAAGAGTGGTATCGAGATCCGAATTCTGCTAGGCTTGTGAGAATTTCTACACTAGCACATACACCATCACTTGACATAATCCCAGTCATGACCAACAACGTTTCGTTGCAAGACAAGTTCTACCCGATCCGCACATCACTTCTATCGTGCATTCTCCTCCCAACCACAAATGGAAATAACTTTGAGTTAAAGTCGCAGTTCATAAACACTCTTCCACGATTCCATGGCCTAGAATCTGAGGATGCGTACTTCTTCATTCGAGAGTTTGAAGAAGTATGCCTTATGATGAGAATTTCCCAGTTAACCGAGGATGCTGTCAGACTTAGGTTTATACCTTTCGCACTTAAGGATATTGCTAAGAAGTGGCTTTATAATCTCCCTGTCAGCTCAATTTCTTCATGGGATGATTTTGTTAAGGCCTTTCTAAAAAGTTTTATCCTATCCATAAGACAGCCCTTATGAGGAAAAATATAATTCAATTCAAACAAGAAGCCAATGAACCATTCTGGAAGTACTTTGAGCGTTTTAAAGACCTAATAGCCCTGTGTCCCCATCACGGTATAGAAAAATGGCGCCAGTGCCAAATTATCTATGATGGGCTTGATTATCAGACTAAGACACTCCTTGAAACTATGTGCCAAGGAGAATTCTTAAAGAAGGATGAAGATCAGGGTTGGGATCTTTTTGAGGCTTTAGCTGAAAAGACAGTCCATTGGGAGTCATGTACTGAGAAATCCACACCCACAACTTCCAGAACTGGTTTACACTCCATAGGATCCTCGATAGCTGCAGAAGCTAAAATCACACAATTGATGAAGAGGATTGAGTTGCTAGAGTCTAGGGAAAATTCTACTGTTAATCAGGTCAACCCATCATCTGTGGTAAACCCGGGTTGTACCTATTGCCATGATCTGAATCATCTGTTTGAGGAGTGTCCAGTATATCAAACTCAAATGTTTCAGGAGAGTACGAATGCCGCATACACCAGACCCACTTACAATCCTTACTCCAAGACATATAATCCGGGGTGGAGAAACCATCCAAACTTTTCTTGGAATCAGTCTGGTCCTGAGCAGCCGAGGCAACCATTTCCACAACAATACCCTGCCCAGTCTCATCCACCGACTTACCACCAGAACCCACCAAATGTCCATTCATACCAAAGTCCACCAAGATTCCAGTCATATCAAAATCCTATGCCTTACCAAGCAAATTTTCAGCCCCAGTATCAGCATCATCCACCACCAAACCCTTCAGACAAGAGAATTTCTGATTTGGAGAAAATGATAGAGACCTTATCTAAGACCCAAGCTTCAATGATAAACAATCAGCAGCAGGACATGAACAAATTGCAAATCCAGATAGGGCAGTTGGCTAATTCTCTGACTGAAAGACAAAAAGGAATGCTACCTAGCCAACCATTGCCAAATCTCAAAACCCATTTTCCCCTGCACGAAGTTGAAGATTTGAGCCCCAGCCAATGCCAAGCTATTCAAATCCTTAGGTCTGGAAAGCACGTAGATAATAAGGTTTCAAATCAGCCACCCAAATCTGTGCCAATACCACTAACTTCTGTTCCAATCCAACCCATTCAAGACAATCCTTCTTCAAGCACACAACCATCCACTTCCCAGTCAAAAGGAAAAGAAAAAGTTGATGAGCAAATATATAAGCCTGTTGTTCCCTTCCCAAATAGGCTTACAAATCATAAGATGAATGCTCACATGGAGAAGATAAGAGAGATATTCAACCAAGTACAAATCAATGTCCCTCTCCTTGATGCCATACAACAAGTCCCATCCTACGCCAAATTTCTAAAAGAAATGTGTACCAAAAAGAGAAAAGCAAATGTCCCTAAAAAGTCTTCTTGGCTTCCAACATAAGTGAACTGCTCAATGGTCCGATCCCTGTGAAATACAAAGACCCAGGGAGCCCAACCATTTCTTGCATCATAGGGCAGACCACCATAAATAGGGCTTTGCTTGACTTGGGCGCGAGCATCAATCTTCTCCCTTTTCCGTGTATCGGCAGTTAGGGTTAGGCAACCTTCGTCCAACCAAATGACGATACAGTTGGCTGACCGCTCTATAAAGATTCCCAAGGGGGAGATTACAGATGTTTTAATACGGGTGGGGAATTCATTTACCCCGTAGACTTTGTCGTTCTAGAAACACAACCCGTACAAAATCACAGAGCACAGACACCTGTCATTCTCGGACGTCCTTTCTTAGCCACCGCAAATGCGATCATCAACTGCAGAAATGGCTCAATGCGTCTAACATTCGGAGATATGACAAAGGAGGTGAATGTTTTCCATCTGGGAAAGCAGCCTAGGGATTTGAACAATGATTCTTTCGAAGTGAACTTGATCGAGGGTTTAACTAGTGAACATGTTGAGGAGGTTGAGTATGAGTCTGAAGAGGAATTTGAGTTGGAATCTGATGACTTCAATCTTGATCAGATTGTTGAATCAAATGTTGAAGGACCACTAATTCCATCCCTATTCTTCCCTTGCACCATGAACAACCAGTGATAGAGCCTGTCCCTTCTTCTGATCTTAAGGTTCTTCCCGACCATCTCAAGTACAAGTACTTGGATGAGAAGGAATCTTTTCCTGTAATAATTGCATCCAATCTAACTAAACAACAAGAAGAGGACCTTCTTACTGTGTTAAAGGAAAATAGAGAAGCCATTGGTTGGACCATGGCTGATATTAAGGGGATTAGTCCTTCCATAGTTCAACATAGGATTCATCTGACGGAAGATGCCAAGCCAAAACGAGATCCACAGCGTAGACTGAACCCAATAATGCAGGAAGCTATTAGAGACGAGATCTTGAAGCTATTAGACAATGGGATTATCTATCCCATATCCGATAGTCAGTGGGTTAGTCCAGTTCACGCTGTGCCTAAGAAAGCTGGATTTACTATGGTAGAAAATGAGAATAAAGAATTGATACAAACACGTCTTCCAACGAAGATTCGAGTTTGTATTGATTACAGAAAGTTGAACACTGCCACACGTAAAGACCACTTTCCTCTTCCATTCATTGATCAAATGCTTGAAAGATTGGCGGGACATGAGTACTATTGTTTCCTGGATGGATATTCAGGATATAATCAAATCCCGATCGCTCCCGAGGACCAAGACAAAACTACCTTCACCTATCCTTTTGGAACATTTGCATACCGAAGGATGCCTTTCGGCCTATGCAATGCTCCCGCAACGTTTCAACGTTGCATGCTGAGCCTTTTTTCAGACATAGTGGAGAAATTTCTGGAAATTTTCATGGATGATTTTTCGATTTATGGGGATTCCTTTGAGCAATGCTTGTACCATTTGAAGCTGGTTTTACAACGCTGTATGGAGAAAAATTTGACACTTAACTGGGAAAAGTGTCACTTTATGGTCAAACAAGAAATCGTTCTTGGGCACAAGGTTTCACGTATAGGAATTGAGGTGGACAAGTCTAAAGTGGAAGTCATAACGAAGCTCACTGAACCAACATGCTTAAAGGACATTAGGTCATTCTTAGGGCACACCGGCTTCTATAGACGATTTATTCAAGGTTTTAGCAATATTGCAAGACCTTTGACAAATCTCTTAGGAAAGGATGTACCCTTTATATTTGATGAGGAATGTCAAAAATCATGGAAGGAGCTTAAGAGTAGACTTGTCTCAGCACCGATCATTTCTACACCAGATTGGACCAAGCCTTTTTAGATTATGTGTGATGCCTCGGACTTTGCTATAGGCACTGTTTTAGGGCAGCGTATTGATACTAGGCAACACGTAATCTATTATGCTAGCAGAACGCTGAATGATGCCCAACTCAATTATACAACTACTGAAAAGGAATTTTTAGCGGTTGTTTTTGCGTTGGAAAAATTTCGCCAATATCTGCTAGGGTCCAGGACGATAATTTTTACTGATCACTCCGCCCTAAAGTACTTAATACAAAAGAAAGATGCAAAGGCAAGACTTATTCGATGGATACTTCTTTTGCAAGAGTTTGATCTGGAGATTAAAGATAAAAAGGGCGTTGAGAATGTGGTAGCTGATCACTTGTCTAGAATCCCAAATGCACCTAAGGAGAGAATACCGATTAATGACGATTTCCCTGACGAACACATTTTTGTGATGTGTGGAGAGCCTTGGTATGCTGACATAGTGAATTACCTTGCTACCAGGCAAATACCTTCTCATTGGTCAGGCCAGGAAAAACACCGTTTCATGCGTCAAATGCGGTTCTTCTTTTGGGATGAACCGTATTTATTCAAATATTGTCCTGACCAGATAATATGTAGGTGCCTTCCTGAGGATGAACATCAGAGTGTTTTGACATTTTGTCACAAGTTAGCTTGCGGTGAACATTTTGGTCCACGAAAAACTGCTGAGAAAGTACTTCAGAGTGGATTTTACTGGCCCACTCTCTTTAAAGATGCATACACTTTCTGCAAGCTCTGTGATAGGTGTCAAATGACGGGTAGAATTACACAGAGAGACATGATGCCCCTCACACCTATCTTAGAAGTCGAAATTTTTGACCTCTGGGGCATCGACTTTATGGGACCCTTTCCTCTGTCCTATGGTAACCAATACATTTTGGTAGCCGTAGATTATGTTTCGAAATGGGCTGAAGCAATTCCAACAAGGACAAATGACAACCAAGTTGTTATCAAGTTTTTACGAGAGAATATCATCTCTCGCTTCGGAGCCCCCCGTGCGATAATAAGTGATAATGGGAGTCATTTTTGCAATCGAGCTTTTAAAGCTCTGATGCGCAAATATTCTATTTCTCACAAACTATCCACGGCATACCATCCTCAAACCAACGGGCAAGTAGAAGTC
Source organism: Agave tequilana (assembly GCA_038442645.1). NCBI lineage: Eukaryota > Viridiplantae > Streptophyta > Magnoliopsida > Asparagales > Asparagaceae > Agave > Agave tequilana. Next base: position 88,967 of record JAVJIF010012017.1, on the reverse strand, counting down.
ACGAATAGACAAATAAAACTCATTTTGGAGAAAACTGTGGGACAGAATCGTAAAGACTGGTCCATCAAACTCACTGATACTTTATGGGCATACAGGACCGCTTACAAAACTGTCCTCGGTATGTCTCCATATCGAGTTATATTTGAAAAACCTTGTCACTTGCCTGTGGAGTTAGAACACCGAGCTATGTGGGCTTTAAAGCAGCTGAATTTGGATTTGGATAAAGCCGGTGCTTTAAGGAAGTTGCAGATATCCGAGTTAGAAGAGCTAAGAAACGAGGTATATGACAATGCTCGGATCACCAAACACAGAACCAAACTTTTTCATGATAGATCCATTCACAGAAAAATTTTTGTCTCTGGACAAAAGGTTCTGTTGTACAATTCACGACTCCACCTTTTTCCTGATAAATTGAGAACCAGGTGGTCAGGGCCATTCATTGTTCAAAATGTCTTCCCATACGGTGCGATCGAGATTCTTGACCCAAATAATGGCAATAAATTCACTATGAACGGTCAACGTTTAAAGCCATTCCTTACCACTGAATTCATGTCACAAGAAGTTCATGAATTGGGTCTTTGCGACCCAGTTTATTTGTGACCATTCCATATGTATAGTTTCCCGAATTTTCCCTGCATATCATTTTGGGATCTTTTTTGTAAATAAATATAAAAAAAAGAAAAAAAAATGAGGGAATTTTGTGTTTAAAAGAATTTCAAATTCCTAGGATTCTATCTTCCCTAGGATTCCATTCATTTTCCTATTCCTTTTCCTAGGGTTGTAAATACACTTTTGACCTAGGGCTATTATTGGAACTCTTCTTTTCTTTCCCTCCTATAAATACTCTCTTCACCTACCCCTCCTCCCTCAAACGCAAATCCCTCTCAGATCTGCTTCTTCCTTCTAGAGCCTACCTCTCAGAAATTTTCTGCTTCCCTGGAACCCTCATTTTGCCGCATTTTCCTCAATCCAGCCGCAGATCTGCTGCTCTCCTGTCACATCTGGAGATCTGCAAAATTCTGGCCGGTCGATTTCTTCATCTGGTGGCATCTACAGTACTCATTCTTCCAGAGTCTGTCTCTGGTGCCTTCTGCACATCTGTCTTTGGATTTCCCCCCACGAACTCCGGGGGTGGTTTGATCTTTTATCTCTAGATCCATTTCTTTAATTTTCATTATTGCACATGGCTCCAAATGTGTTTGTAGAGAAAGACTTTTCAAAAATTCTGAATGATCATGGGGGGTATGGGCACATATTTGTTGATCGCTTGCGTGCATGGAATTGGTATTCTTTGGTTTACGATATCAATGAAACTGATGCGTATTACTGCCCTGAACTAGTCACTACATTCTATAATACACTTGACTATGCATCTGTGAGTTATGAGACATACCAATTTGTAGTCCATATGCCATTAGGGGACATCGTCGTCACAATTCCTCTTCTTGAGGAAATTACTCATGTCCCAAGTCACCCCCATCATAGCAACCCTTTGCCATTGCTAGACTATATGACAATCATGGGTGCTCGTTGCATAGAGCAGGATCGTGGGCTCAAAGCCAACACGACCTTTAGAAATGTGTACTACGTGGGACGTTGGATCCAACGCAACATTTTAGGGCTTGAACATGTCACATCCTTTAACAGACCAGTGTTACAAATTATTCATGATCTAATGACTCCACAATACACGGTTTGTTTGAATAAGGCCATTTTTCACGCGATCATTGCTAATTCCTCCCGCACTCGGGGTGCCAAGCATTCCCATCCAGTCTTGATTACACGTCTGTGTAAACATTTCATACCAGCCGATGTGTTTGATACCTTTGACCGAGTGTTTGTTAAAGCAGAAAGACCCACCAGTTCTTATAATGGTTGCTTGCATGCGGTTTGAACTCCTACTGTCCAACCCGAAGATATTCCGGTGGAGTCTTCTTCGGCGGAAAGCTTAGAGGCAATAGATGAGCCACAATTTTGGAGGCAGGACCCCCCATCTGAATCTCGAGCCTTCATGTCCACTATCTGGAAGGGCATGAAGAAAATCTTTAGGGGGCAGGTTCGTCTTAGAAAGAAGGTAGAGGAGCAATCCTCTAGGTTAGACAGTATGGAGGCAGCTTTGAGACGTTCACAGTCTGCTGGACCTAGCACTACTGCTGGTCCAAAACGACGGAGGGAGTAGCTTTATCCTTTACCTATTTCATGCATCATTTCATCTTGCATACATTGGGGACAATGCATGAGATAGGTATGGGGGGGTAGATGCTAACATAGGATTTTCATTTTCTTTTTAGGCCTTTTATTTTTATTTTTAGGATTTTCAGTTTCTTTTTAGGTTTTTATTTTTTTAGATTTTACCTTTCTTTGTAAATTTTCTATTTTCTTGTTAGATTTTATTTTCTTTTAGAAAAATTAAAAAAAAAGAAAAAAATAATAATAAAAAAAGGAAATTCTTGATCCATGTCTAAAGAATCAAACTTAACTTTAGGGATTAAGGAAGCTCTAAACTAAGATTTCGAATTATAAGTCGAAAAGCGGAGTTTTGTTAGATTTTTAGGTTAAGTAATAAAGGAATAGAAAAATTACTAGATTTTAATTCTTTCTTTAGGATATATACATTAAACATATTGAAGGATTAATCAAGAACTTTGTGATTTTATTTACATATATATATAATAAAAATATATAAAGAAAAAAAAAAGATGTACATAAATAAATAATAAATACTTAGCCACTAACTAAGCTGGTTAGCCGTGCCTCAAGATGCATTGCCGATCACGCATAAAGGTGGTTAAGTCCTTAAATTCCTTCGTGGCCTAGTTTACTTGAGTCATCGAACCCGAGGGATGTTTTCTCATCTGGTGCCCTAAGACCATCTGGTTTGGGAGTCATCGGTAAGAGACTCGCTACAAGGGTAAACTAGAAAGCCTAAGGATGCTAAGGAAATGTAAATAAATAAAAATTGTATATATATAAAAAAAAGAAAAAAAAAGAAAAGAAAAAATATTATATATATTAGTAAATAAATGAACTTAGTCTAAGAAAGATCCTTCATATTTATAGATGTATATATCCTAGGATGGATGCAAAATTTGATTTTTGATCTTTTCCCTAAAATCTTAACCTAAGTTGAAAACAAAACTCCAAATAGACGCTTATAAGAGGAATGACAATTTTAGAGTAACCTGAAACCTATAACTTAAGGGAGAATCTTTAAAACATGGATCAAAATTTTCACTAACCCTTTATTTATTTATTTATTTTTATGGATTTTGTGGGTGCAATCCGCTGAAAACCCTCAGGAGACAACACTCCTCCTCTAGGGTAACCTAGAGGTTTAACGGCTTGTTGCACGTGCTCAGTGCAATCGTGTCACCTACGAAAGTGGTGTAATAAATTAGTTAGGATTTTCTTTTTCTTTCTTTTTGCTCGAGGACGAGCAAAAGCTAGGTATGGGGGTGTGATTGTTACACATATTTGCATATTTTACCGCTTCCATACCATGCAAATTGTCAATAAAATATGATTTTTGATCATCTTCTCTCTATTTTTGCAGGTCCACATCTTAAAGAGAAAAGGCAAAAAATCTCTTTAATTAGCAATAATTAAAGAGATTAATTCAAAGCCCAAAAGAGCCCAAGTTTGAATCCAGAATCAGGAGAGATCCTCGCGCCAACTCAATCTTCCAGAAGGCCACGTGGATAACAAACTCATAACAAATCTGTACCTGAAAATCTGGCCTGAACGGCCAAGATTTTGCCGCGCTTTCCCGCGTATCTGCTGCAGTTACAGGGTGGTTAGGGCCCAGATTTCTCTCCAACAACCTGGGCTCTAGATGCTTCTCTCTGAGGCCTATAAATACAGGACCAGAGCTTGCACAAGAGAGCAGAGAAGAGAGAGGAAAAATTAGGGGAAAGTCTTATATTTTGTTTTAGTATTCTCTAGGTTTTAGTCTCCCTCTTCTTCCTCCTAGAGATTTTGTCAAAGAGAGAAAAGAGAGTGCTGTTGAAAGCTTGTAAGCAAGGAGGTGACATTACTTGTAAGTAAGGATTAATCAAAGCTTCATTCTTCTCTTTACAATCTCTAGTACGTTGCTTTACTTTGCTTTACTTTCTTGTTTTACTTCTAGTGCATTTCTATTGCTTTACTTCTATTGCTTTACATCATGAATTGTTGTTTTGTTTCTTGTGCAATGGATAGCTAAATCTCTCTTACATGGCTAGCTAACAACTTACCTAGCTAACTTCTATCTCTTTGGGTGATTGCTACTTTCTATACTTGCGTTGTTAGAATCTCTTTTGCTTTCCAAGGAAGTAGAGTTGTTTTCACTTGGTAAATGCTTGTTCAAACTCCATATGACTCATGTGTGCCTCATTTAGAGCCTTGTCTAGAACAAGAGCCTTGATGGAACATGGAGATGGATCACCAAACATATGCTACTTGTAGAACAACTTCTTTACTTCAAGCTAATTTGTTGTTATGTCTTGAATGTTTAATGAATGTTGTATCTTCTTCCTTAGCATCCATTGAGTGTCACTCCTAGATTTCATTATTGAAAATCTATCTTGAGAGCCAATGAATCAATGAGGCTACAAGCTAAGACCTAAAGGGACACTCATCTTCCAAACGGTAAAATACTTGAACAAACAAGCAAAGTAATCTCTATTGCCAATGAATCAACATGAGGCAATCAAGCATCACCATTGAGCTTAGTAAGTTAGCGAAGTGGTAAAGTTAGCTAGCCATGGCCTTTCTCATCTAAAGTTTTCTTCAAAGAATTCTTCAATAGCTTTCTTTCTTAGCAATACACTTTCCAAAGTTCTTTTGATTTCTTTTCCATTATGCACAAATCCACCAATTCTTTCATTTTCTTTTCCATGCTTCTTGCATTTGTGTAAATACAAAGAAGAATCTTCGTTTTCTTTTCTTCGCTACGGACCGTAAAACTTCCATCGTGAGCTCTCCTCGAGGATCGACCCGGTATAGCCATTGCTATAACGGAGATTGGAAAGGATACATCAATCATATTAACTGCATTGTGAAGTGATCAAGCACTAAAGGTTGACTCTAAACCTTTCCTCTTTTACATAATACTTGTGCAAAAACTTCACACTATCCTTCCCTAATCAACCGACGTGCACATCGTGCACAGCAAAAGAGCGGTCGACTGGGACCGGTCGACCGACTGAAACATGTCTGCTTTCTGTTGTTCCGGTCGATCAGATCGGTCGATCGGGCACTAGGTCGGTCGATCGACTGGGCACTGGGTCGGTCGACTGGCCGGTCGACCGACAGACGCGTTTTGGCTATCCTTTCTAGATTCGGATTCCTTTTCTGTTTGGGATCGAATCCAATCAGGGTTTCCTAAAACCCTGTGACTCTGTGGTTATAAATAAGGGCTAGAGCCCTCATGTATTGTATCCAAGGAAAATCCCTCAAGTATCCCTCTATATTAGTTTGTATTGATTGTTGAATCAATAAAATCTCTCTCTCCCTTTCCCCGAGGACATAGGCACGTTGCCGAACCTCGTTAAATACTGTATTGATTGCTTTTCTCTATTGTTCTCTGTTCTTATCGTGTTGGGTATGTCTCCGGCTGCATCTGTCTAGTTGGCGGATTCCTCAGAGAGGTTGTTGCCTTGGCGCGCAAACAATGGTATCAGAGCATCCCAGATTCATCGTGGGATCGTGTGTTGATTCCAAGGGCATCTGTTGCTGTTCGGTAGAGATCGTGTGTCGATCACGGAGCAGCTTTGGGACTGTTTGTGGATCGTGTATCGATCTCAAAACAGCGTGTAGATTGCTCGAGGAATCAATTTGGAGGAGTAGATTACTTCGAAAAGTCTTCGAGGGTTTCGCGTGGAGGTAAAGATCCTGTCTTTATCTAGTTTGTTTTATCTAACTCCATTTGTTTCCGCATTGCTTTGAGGGATTAGTTGAGAAGATGGCTGGAGAAGGTACATCGTTAGGGAAATCCGTAAATCCACATCCATTGAGGATTGATGTGGTGAAGTTCGACGGTAAGAACAACTTCGGTATGTGGAGATGTGATGTGATGGATGCGCTGAAAGCATCGAACCTCGAAGATACTCTACGGTTGGAGAAGAAGCGTGAATCAACGACTGAAGAAGATTGGGACAAGATGAACCATACGGCGTGTGGCTTGATCAGGTCTTGTTTGACACAAGACATCAAGTATCATGTGTTGCATGAAACATCTACGAGGTAGCTGTGAGAGATCCTGAAGAAGAAGTATCTGACAAAAAGCGTCGAATCACGGTTGTAGTTGAAGAGTAAGCTTTATCGTTTTCAGATGCAGAGAGGATGCTCCATCAACGAACACATGAATAGCTACACACAAAACTTCTTACAGATCTAGTTAATGTGGATGTGGAGATTGATGAAGAGGATAAGGCGGTAATTCTATTGAATTCTCTTCCTCAAGAAGAGTATGAGACCTTTACTCTTATATTGATAAATGAAAGAAAATCCCTTGACTATAATGAGATGTCTGCTGCTCTTATGAGTTATGAAGTAAGGAGACATGACAGACTGTCTTCTTCAGGGAGCACAACAGCAGTGGCATTGGCGGTAAGAGGTAGGAGTTCCAATAGGAAGGGAAGAGGTGATCAGGGAAGATCGAAGTCCATATCACGCTTCAGAGATCTGAAGAGGAATCAGTACGCCTTATGCAAGGAGGTAGGGCACTAGAAAGTTGACTGTCTGAAGGCCAAAGGTAAGAAGAAGGAGCTGATGACCAAGGCAAATCTTGCGCAGGTGGTCAGTACTCAGCCAGTACTTCACAGGAAGATGGATCGGATTCAGACTCATTTGTATTCTCTCTCTGTGTTACTAATCCTGTTGTTAGTTACTCAGATAATGCTGAATGGATCTTAGATACAGGACCTACCTATCATGTGTGCCCGAACAGGGCCTAATTTTCTAGCTTTGAGAAGCTAGATGGATGCTTCACAGTCATGGGTGATGATCATCTGTGTAATGTGGAAGGAAGGGTACAGTCCGTATCAAGATGGATGATGGAATAGTACGAGAACTGAAGGAGGTGAGGAATGTACCTCAACTCAAAAGGAATCTTATCTCTGTTAGTGCTTTCGAAGCGTTGGGTCTTGTGATATCTATACAAGATGGTGTTCTCAAGATGGTCAAAGGCTCAATGGTGGTTATGAAGGGCATCCGCCAGAACAATCTCTACTACTTGAAGGGTAGTACAGTTACAGGTCAGGTGGAACTTCTATTTCCTCAGATGATGATTGCACACAGGTCTGGCAGGTGAAGGTTGGACATGAAGGTGAAAAGTCTTTGCAAGCTCTTGCAAAGAAGGGATCGTTAGAAGGTGCTGCTACTGCAACTTGGTTGAACATGGCGTTCTGAATAAGAAGAAGGTGAAATTTAATACCAGTGCTCACCGCTCAGAAGGTCTTCTTGATTGTGTTCACGTAAACATTTGGGGACCGCTAAGACTGCATCGCTTGGAGGTCACAGGTACTTTGTCTCTTTTATTGATAATTTATCTAGGCATTGTTGGATATATCCTATGAGACAAAGGTGTGAAGCCGTAGATATGTTGGAGAAGTGGAAAGGAATAATAGAGAAGCAGACAGGTAGAAAGATTAAGGAGCTGCAGATTGGTAATGTTGAAAGATACATTGACCAATTCCTACAATTTGGACAGAACACTGGTATTGGTACTCACTTCACAGAAGGTATACATGGATTGGCTAAGGAGGTAAACCGTTCCTTACTGAAGAAGATTCGGTGGTTATTGTCTAATTCACGATTAGACAAATCGTTTTGGGCTGAGGCGATTGTGTATGCTAGCCATCTCATAAATGGATTGTCATCGACTGCGATAGGAGATAAAACTCCACTTGAAGTATGAACTGGGAAAGCTACTCAAGGTCATAGTTTGCTGTGGGAATTTGGAAGTCTGGCCTACTTTTGTGCCAAAGATGGCATGGTGAATCCGCGAGCAAAGAAGTTTGTGTTTTTGGTATCAAGAGACATATGAAAGGCTACAGGTTATGGGATCCCAAAAATAAGAAGATCGTATTGAGTCAGCATATCACATTTGATGAGACTTCAGTGTTGAAGCCTATCGTCTCTCAGCAGGTGGAGAGGACGAAGACCAAGGAAGTATCGCAGCGGGTGGAGGTTGATGCTACTCCACCATCTCCAGTTGGTTCAATATCAGTGAAGACTTCACCAGATGTGATACCAGGTAGAGATCATGTAGCCATGGTTGATACTGAATAGGTTGAAGACATTGTTGAGAATGTCAAATTATTTGTAGCCATTAGAATCAAGGTAAAACCACGAAAGTGGGTGAAGAAGCATGAATCTGTAGCTTGTGACCATGACAAGCTCAAGTTGAAGGTCGTTATTCTCCATGACGGCAGTGAGGAGGTTCATATGACTCAGTCAGATAGGTTCGCTGTTGAAGATTCTGTCACAGGTGCTTGAGCTTGATGGAGCTCATTTCTAATGAACTACGGTTGGCTTGATCCCTTGGGTAAGGTACGTAGGCAGTCGTAAAGGCGCAGCCATTTGATGATGCAACCCATATGAAGCTATATGATGTATTTGGGTTCTCGAGAAGCTGATTGGAATTTACGTAGAGGTAAAGAGTTGGACTTCACGTAGAGATGAAGCATTGTGATCTCGATGAACAGTTGATCTTCTAGTGAGAAGATGGTTAAGCTTGCATAAGGTGGGTGTGCATCCAGTTTGTTAAAGCCGATGATGGTGTTTGGTGTGCTCTACTCAGATTTGGTTAGACCGTCTCGAAGACATGTGGACTGGAGAGAGCCAGTCAGTTGGAGAGTTAGTGTTGGCTCATGATGGGTTCTTCTTGAGGTCATGACGTTGCTAAGCGAGAGACACGTTCGTTAGTTAGCTCGTATGATATTTCTCCTAAGGTGAAATGATGGGAACGCATGCATGGTGCATCCCAGTTGGATAGCTGGGCTGAAGTTGGAAGCCAACAATTGATATTGGAGTTTGGTGAGAGTTGCAGGTGGCAACGATAAACTCAGTTTGGATCTATTGAGATCAGTGGAAATCAATTGTACGTATACTGGCAATTCATTTGAAAGAACTGGTTTCGTCTGTTGGCCAAGTTGAGATCATGTGTCAATTTCACCGAGATCGTGTGTCAATTTCGTTCGAAGTGCACAACTCGAGATCGTGTGTCGATTTTGCCGAGATCGTGTGTCGATTTCATTTAGAGTGCACAAGCTGAGATCGTGTGTCGATTTCGCCGAGATCGTGTGTCGAAGTGTTCATTAGAGTTCGGCTCAAATTTGAGAAATCTTCACCGAGGTAGAGAACTGTTGGGAGAGAGGAGATAGAGGAAATAGAAGAAGGTAGCATAGAGATCGGAAGATAAAGGGAGCGAATTACGCATTGTAGCAGACCAGGACAGGTCCTGTTCGACCGCTCGATCGACCGGTAGACAAGGTCGGTCGACCACCTGGTCGACCGACTTGCACAGCAAAAGAGCGGTCGACCGGAACCGGTCGACCGACTGAAACATGTCTGCTTTCTGTTGGTTCCGGCCGACCAGATCGGTCGACCGGGCACAGGGTCGGTCGACTGGTCGATCGACAGACGCGTTTTGGCTATCCTTTCTAGATTCGGATTCCTTTTCTGTTTGGGATTGAATCCAATTAGGGTTTTTTAAATCCCTGAGACTCTATAGCTATAAATAAGGGCTAGAGCCCTCATGTATTGTATCCGAGGAAAATCCCTCAAGTATCCCTCTGTATTAATTTGTATTGATTGTTGAATCAATAAAATCTCTTTCTGCCTTACCCCGAGGACGTAGGCACGTTGCCGAACCTCGTTAAATACTATATTGATTGCTTTTCTCTATTGTTCTCTTTTCTTATCGTGTTGGGTACATCTCTGGCTGCATCTGTCTAGTTGGCAGATTCCTCAGAGAGGTTGTTGCCTTGACATGCGCAACAGTGGGCTCATCAGATGAGTTTACTTCGGCCTCCTTTGTACTTCGTGATGACAGAGGTCAGCTGCTATAGGCGCAAGGCATTATTCTGCTATTGGAGCGTTTGATTTGTGAAGCAGGGATCAGGGGCCTATGGGAGGGAGTAGTTAAGGGTAGCGAGTTATATGGTGATGATACTGTATGGGTGTAGGGAGACTCTATGCTTGTCATTGAGGAACTACTCCAGTGAGAGACTGACAGGCCTCAAAATTCGTTGATCTTGGATGCAAGAATGTTGCTGGCCTCTAGAAGTGTACATCCGGTTGAATGTGTATTTAGTTTTGGAGGAAAAACTTGAGTTTCCCTCTATTTCCTTTGGTTTTTAATCCCACATTAGATAGGCCAAAAAAGTTTGAGTGGTATATATATCAACTCATTCTAAACCTATTGTTATGAACGTTAGGCCATGTGCCACTTTTCCACATGCGCGCACCCGCACTGAACCGTGATGGGTTCGAGTGGGGCGTGCCCGCTACATGCGTACGGAATGCAGCTTTGTTCTTGGACCTACTACATTTTTGGAAATTATTTTTGTCTTTTGGAGCTAACTCCAAGCTTCTAGAAAAAGTGACACGAGTACCTAGACTCGGAATGATTCCGGAGCACTTCACCTCTGAATCATCCTCGAGAACTTGATCTTGGAGTGGACCCCGAGCACTTGGACTCAGGATCATCCCAAGCACCTGGACCTCGAAGTCTTTCCCGAGCACTTGGACTCGGAATATTTTCGAGCTTCGTCTCACTCTCCTGAAGTACTTCAAGTTTTGATTTGTAACGTTTCTTGACCCGGTAAAAGTGGATCTGTGAACGTGCAGAGTTGTTACAAATTAATTGTAACAATCTGAATATGCGTTTGATTTATGCGGGTGTTGTTAGTAACAAGTAGAGCTCTGTGCCTATAAAGGAGCCTCTCTCTGTTCATTCTTAGACACGATATATGAGATGTACAGCTATATTATTTTCTCCCACTGTTATATTTCTTCAAGTTTTATTTCAATTTTTTGGGCAAAAATTCTCTATCTGAATAAGAGGCTCCGTCTACTATCTTAGGTCGAGTACTGATGATTCCGAGGGATTCTTTTATTGCTATTCGACAAAACCGAATCAACGTCTTGACAAGGAGACGGGCTTTTGATCCTTTAGGACAGCGACTACACGACTGCATTTTTCAAGACAGATTATTCTTTATTTATATTATGTTTTAATTTTGCAGCAACATGCTAGGAAGTTTAGTTTAATCTAATTTGTTTAGTAAAGATAATTGATTTGTATGTTTTTAAGGAATAGCACAATTCACCCAACACATCTCATCTCTCATGTATGGAGAGAAGACAATCAAGTTGTTGATTATGTGGTTATAGTGGTCAAAAATTGACCATCATCAAGATATTAAAACGTGTCTACGTGACCATTCACCCCATTCGATGACCACGTCATCCAACTCATTCAGTAGCTTCCGCTGTTTCAGATCCTCCTGGAGTTCCATCATATCCCAGCAGCATTTCCATCCCAAAAGGTTTCGCCTCATCACGGAGCTACCTCTTATTCCAGGGACATTACCTTCTGAAATTATCTGCAGTTCAAGATTCTCAACTTCACCACAAACTTGAAGTTCCTAGTAACGATCACTGAAATCTCTGTCAGCAATCATGCCAGTCCCCTTCTCACGTTGAAGATGTGCAACTCTCTAGCGTTCAGGGCAGACAGTTCCTGCATGTAATCCCAATAGTCCAGCGCCCATAATTATTGTCGTTACAACAAACTTGCACATGGAGATTATTAAGATTTTGCCTTATTTCATGAAGAGATGATGGTTTTCAAGAAGCAAATTAAGATGGAGCAGTTTTCTTTTCAGGCGCTTACGAGTTTTCTTTTCTAGAGGAGTACGAATAGGATTCAATTTCTATTCAGTGAAGGTTTACTTTTAAAAATTGAGGGATTTAGAATTCTTCTAAATGAAGGAGATCAACTCCAAACATGATTGATCAAGATTCTTTAAGCATCCAATGCCCAAGATTATCTCATAATCCAAATAGGAGTTGTATTATAAAATCTAAATAAAAGTTGTAACTCATCATTGTAAATCAATCTCAAGCAAAGAAAATCATAAGAATCCAAGAAAGAGATGAGCAAGGTGAAAGTGCATAGAGAGAAGGTATACTCTTAAAATCTAAGTCTAGATTCAATGAGAAGGTGAATACTCTTGTAGGATCAAGAGGAAGGTTAGATCTCTTTGTATCAAGTTTATTAATAAAACTCTCTCAAGTTCTCTCCTCGTGGATGTAGGCCAAGTTTGGGCAAAACTACATAAATCCCCGTGTTATTTCTTATTGCTCTTTTGTCTAAGTATTGCTAGTTTGCTTTGCAACAATTTTCTTTTTGCAAGTATTATCATATTGCTAAGTTTCGCAAACATCGATCCCAGGAGTAACAATTGGTAATATAGCGTCGATTTATTACAACAATTAGTATCAGAGTTGAAGATTGACGAAGGGCGATATGTCGAAGATAGAAAGTTCTATGACAAAGTTCGAGATTGAGAAATTCAATGGCAAAGAAATCTTCAGTTTATGGAAGGAAAAAAAGGGCAAAGGCATTGCTAGTGCATCAGGGTCTTCACAAGATCTTACAGGAAAAGTCAACAAAACCTACAGGTACATCAAATGATGATTGAGAGATGGATTTAAAGACGACAAACACGATCCAACTATGTCTTATAGACAAAGTTATGTACAACGTGATGGATGAAGAAAAGACTATGGGATTGAGGCCAAGATTAGAGACATTGTATATGATGAAAAGTCTCTCCAACAAGTCGTATCTCAAGAAACAACTAAATGAAGCTATGCAATAAGGAAGGGACAGCGGCGTTGGAGCATCTAAACTTCTTCAAAAAGGTCATCAGTGAGCTTCTACCTGTTGATGTCAAGATCAATGAGGAGGATAAGGCGTTGAACTTCTCAATTCGCTTACACAGTCATACGATCATATCATCACCATTATACTCTACGGTAAGAAATATCTCATCTTAGAGGAGATCACGTCAACTATCTTATCTAATAAGATCAGCAAAAGGCTAAATCAAGAGAAGCGAGAAGGATCGGTTTGGCGATCACGGAAGAAAAGGAAGAAGAGAAGAAAAGAAAAGTTTGGGCTTATCGAAGGCATGTCACTTTTGTCACAGAAAAGGTTATTAGAAGAATGATGGCAAGCATTGGTAAGAGTGGCTAAAGAAGAAGGGACAAGCTGCGGAGGCAGACATAGCAAGCAGTGTTAACACTAAAGTATTAATAGTTTCTTATATTGAAGACAACACTCCTCAAGGAAAAAGTTATATATTTGATTCGGGTAATACGGTTCATATATGTTCCCAGAAGGAGCTATTCAATAACTCTTTTGTTGCAAAGGAGGAAAGGATTGTCAAGATGGTGAATGGCTCGGCTTGTGAGGTCATTAGCACTAAGACAGTCAAGGTTACAAAAAAGATGGGACGGTGTATGCTCTGGAGACGGTCTGGTATGTCCTAGAGGAAAGTTATAATCTACCATTCATAAAGGTGCTCGATGAAGAAGAATGCCAGATCCAAGTGTAACAAGGTTAAGAAAGGGTAATCCTAGAAGGAGAGAAGTGTGAAGGGTTATATAAGCTGAAGAAAGAAAACTCAGTTTGAGGTAGAATTTCAGGGATAAGTTTAAAAAGGAGCTCATCGTAAGGTGGAGCTTCAAGGAAGACTGCAACGGGACATGAACTGGGTCAAAGTATTGCGGGAAGGAGAAAGAGTACATACGGGTAAAGCTCGAGATGGCCCAAGCCATAGCGGTAAATCCGCCAAAGGCCCTGGGGAAAGGGGCAAGGGTTAAAGATTCACGTTATGATTATAACTAAGGAAAGAATTAAGCTAATACTCTAAAATCTCAAGGTGTTTTAGTAAAGGTTTGAAAAGCAAGTCAAGGTGTAGTTTCTTAGGATTTTGCTTATTATCAAGAAGAGATGATGGGCCAAGAAAATCAAATTAAGTTAAAGAAGATGATGGTTTGAAGCAGAAAAAATAAATTAAGATGGAGCAGTTTCTGGCACTTGCGAGTTTTTTTCTGGAGTACGAATAGAATTCAGAGTCTATTCAATAAAAATTTATTTTTAAAGATTGAAGGATTTAGAATTCTTCTAGATCAAAAAAATAACTCCAAATATGATTGATCAAGATTCTTCAAGCATCCAATTGCCAAAATTATCTCATAGTCCAAATAGGAGTTGTGTTGTACATTCCTATAAATAAAGGTTGTAACCCAGCATTGTAATTCAATCACAAGTAAAAGAGATCAGAAGAAGTCAAGAAAGAGAAAAGCAGTGTGAAAATGTATAAATAGAAGGTATACTCTTGTAATTTAGGTCTAAATTCAAGAGGAAGGTGAATACTATTGTGGGATTAAGAGGAAAGTTAGATCTCTTTGTATCAAGTTTATTAATAAAACTCTTTCAATGTCTCTCCCCATAGACGTAGGCCAAATTTGGGCCGAACCACGTTAAATCCTCATGTTATTTCTTATTACTTTTTTGTTTAAGTATCACTAGTTTGCTTTACAATAATTTTCTTTTTGAAAGTATCATCATATTGTCAAGTTTCGCAAACATCGATCCCAGACATAACAATTGGTATCATAGCGCCGATTTCTTACAACAGAGATCGTGGTGAAATCTCCCAGCTCTCCTTCATCATCAATAGTTCAGTACAAATAGACCCTCTCCTCTAGTGAGAAGGGAGATTCTTTTCCCTTCCACCAAATTCAAACCCAGGATATACAATCCAACTCCTGTAGTTCCTGTAAACTCGAGAATCATAATGAATTCTCTCCCCTCATGGTTTTTCCCGATTTGAGTTTCACGTAACAATCTTATGTCTTTGTCTCCTTTTCTGTGTTGTAATTATTATTTTGCACTTGCACACTAGACTCATTCTCTCGCTTGTGCTGTGGATCAACCGTCTGATCACTCATAGCGAAAAATCTCCACCACAGTGGCAAAGCAAGCAAGGTTATTAGGTTGTTTGTGTGTTGTAATGGTGCAATTCCTCTAGAATTGCAACTACATTTATTAGCGAATGCGCAGGAGGTTTCTTATGTAAGAGGTCAGGTATATTTATGTCATACCCCGCTTCCCAAAATACGGTGTATAGGTATGTGACAGTGGCCAACAGATACTCACGAAGAGTGAAATCTCTTCCATGAAAACCTTAAGCTGTTTATGAAGAGCCAAATTCTCACACACAAGCATGAAAGATAACTAGATATTTCATTATCACATATAAGAAACACATCCTTCTATTATACATAAGTCTATGTCTGGATACATAACTGACAAGGTACAAGACAAAATACAAAAGCGTTATGACAGTGTGTTGACATAACAAGACAAAATACTAAAGTACAACAAGAGCAGGGATCTCGGTACTCACGCCTAGTAGTCTCCCTCGGTTCTCCCATACAGCAGCTTGTCAGTCTACTCAGGCTCAGGTACTAAAAAATCAGGGTCCGTTAGAATCAGACCAACAAGCGCACACAGAAATAGAAGGAATAACAAAACGGAAAGATGAAAGTATGGTAACAGTACAACTAGGATATCAGATTAAGGAACAATTTATACATATCACAATAGTGAGATCTGAAACAAAATCATGTATAATAGGTACGTACATGCATGTCGTAACAGAAATACGATGAACATAAGATATATTAGACAAATAAATATCGTGTAACATAATCACAAGATCAAAAGAACTCATGATCACAAGTTAAAACCATATAATAAGTCCAGGAATATCATGTAATCAATATAATGCATGTGCCTATGTCTAGTAATTTATTAACCTTATATTAATGTAACCATCATGTGCCCCATCCAACAGGACAATTGCATATCAAACAAGTGATGTGCTAGTAGATCCTGATGGCAGGAAAAAATAATGCACTATAATCAAGCATCATGTAACATGTAACAATAAGTGCGCGCATAAATCACAAGATCACAAGAACACAAAATCACGTGTGGCAAGGCCCTCAGAGGAGCCTCCCTTCCAAGCACACCTCCCTGATCCCCTGCTATCAGTCTCGCCCAATAACCCCAGGTTTGATTAATTTATTATACAAATATCATGCAACATGTAGTGGAGTGTAATCGTGATCACAAGATTTAACCCTAAAATCCATGTCAGGTAATGGTATAGTGTGAATAACTTGTTTTGTTAACTAAGATCAGTCATTGTGATAAGTAACGTGTGTCTAGTGATGAGTACAAACACATGGAGTAACAACAGTTTACTTGTCCAGTAATTACTACTGAAAACCATTACTAGAACATTTATATTTATCTTTAGCGATTATTTTCATTTATTTATCAATAATAATGTAACAATTATTCTATTTGGGATGCATGCATGTCTTATGATGCATATGACCAAGAGAAGGTATTAGAAATCGAGAATTGAAAAGAAGCTACTAGTCAATAGGAGTACAAAGAGGAGAATATGTGTATACTTGCCTCTAATGCTGAAAAAATCGACTATTTCCAAGTGAGGAGTTATAAGTGGTGATATTAGACGCGTGGTTCTCACTTTCACGATCACAATGACTCAAAAATCACGGGAATCGGATATCGAATGGCCAAGATATCAACCAAAATGCAACCGGGATTAATTTTGTAATATCTATAATATTTACGGGTTATAAGAAATATATTCAGTATAGTTATACGAGTTATTTTAGAAGTCATCTACTTAGTTTTATTTACTATAAATTATTTTGTGTGCAAGTATCGATTTTATTATCATGTGAGTGTGGTAGGTTAATTATTTATTAAATACTTACCGTATAACATTTTGTTATAATTAGATTTTTAATATTTAATTTTTCACTAAATATTCTTTCCACATATAATAATTACTACATGATAGTTTCTAATTAATAGCTATCTAGTTTAGAATTTCATTATTAATTAGTAATATATTAGTAACATTAAAATCACTAATTATATACACTAGCAATTACTTAAATTATTTCCTATAAATATTGATACTTAAAATATTACTACCTTTAATCTTTAGCAAAAGTAATTTGCTAGCCAACTAATTAATTTAACCTAATCTTTAATAATTAATTTATCCTATATTATTCATTAATTTTTTATTCATAGGGTAACCAAACTTTCTTCTATGCATGTAATATAAACTAACTTAATTACTAATACTAAATAAAAAGCAATTAAACAAAACTAATCAACAATTAAAAGAAGGGGAGTGGGGTGCATTGTGTAAATATAATCTCGTTCGTATTCTTCGTATAAAAATAACATTATTTAATTATATTTTGGTTGAAATGATGGGAATTTCGTGCAAATGAAATAAATTCAGGATTCTTTATGTAAAATAAACTAATAAAAATATTTGTAATAGTTATTATAACTATCATGTGCTGACGTGGCTTGCCATGTCAGCATCCACCAGCAGGTCAACTGCCTGCGCAAAGCGGGACGCGCCGCGCACGCGGGGTGGTTCAGGCGGCCGCGTGGCAGCACGCCAATGGCCGCGATATTTATTTATTTATTTCCTATTGATTTTTGTTACATTTTATTTAATTATTAATTTGGATAAATTTTTATTTATTCAGAAAAAACTTCAAAAAATTTTAAAAATTGGAAATATTATTATAAACATTCCTGCTAAATCAGAGTCACGAAATTCATATCCAATTGTTGATTAAAAATCTTGAAATCAATTTTTGACACCGGTCATCTCGAATTTGAGATTTAGTTTCAAAAAAGATTCAAAAAAATTTCAGAAAATTTAAAAAATCTTAAATATTGAGAAATGATATTTAGAACTGAAACGGTCTCGATCCGGCTATCTGGATGGTCAAATCAGGTATTTACACTGTCTTGAACACGCGTAAGTTGATACGTAAAACTGTAACTGAGGGTTACAATTTATGATTATGATCCTAGCAAAAAATAAATAAATAAAAATGCTGAAGGACAAAAAATAAATTCAGAAACGAAAGGGGGTGGGGGAGCAGCACATAGCTTGAGCTGTACATAGGCCACTAAACAAAATTCATTTGAATTTGAGAGGTATTACTATATGAACTCAAAATTCAGAAAGGAGGCTAAACTCAAATTCACACTATATTTGAGCTTTTTTTCTTTTCAATTTGAATATTCTTGATTCTTAACAAATTATATCCTAAGAATATATTGAAAAAAATGTTCTTACACATTGGCATGCGCTCAAAAGTCCTGTAATGATATATCTTCATTCTTCACGCGTGATGACTTTTGTACAAGTCCCTCCTGAATGGTCACTCCCTTCAAATCCCTCCTATTTGCGGTAGAGGAAAGGGATATTCAAACTACTCTTGCAAGGTACATTAAGGAGGTATATCATGCAACAACTTAATTTTGTGAACGCTATGGAGGTATATCACACAGCAACTCAATTTTACTGTGTACAAACATCACTAGGCTTAACTAACAGAACGATAACATTAGGCTCTTGCCGGCAAGTACTAATATATATAATAAACTGCAAATTGAACATGTTTGAATTCATGAAAGTGGGAGGGAAATGAGAAGTGAGCAAACTCATTTTTCACTTTTCTTATTTGTTTTGAATCAGAAATATGAATGAGAAAAGTTATTTTTATTTTCTCTTTTACATCTTCCTTTTACACTATAATTTTCTCACTTTCAAGATGTTATAGTTAATTTTATGGTCGCGTAAATCTCACTTGTAATAAGTTGTAACTTAATGCATTAAATTTTGATGTCATATAAATCTCACTTGCAATTCAATTACAGTTCAAAAACGTCACTTAATGAAATAATATTTAATTTAATATTATTTTATGACCAACTCTGGAGTCAACTTTTTCACTTCTATTTCCACTTTACTAGCCAGACACCGAAAAGCACAATATACTTTCACACTTACACTTCCACGTTACGACTAAGCACTAAAAAAATCTCAATTTCTCACTACACTTTCATACTTCCTACTCTTATTTCTCACTTTCCTTCCACTATCATGAATCCAAACACACTCCAATCAAAGAATAAGGTTCATAATGCACTAAAATTTAGCTTAGTAACTAAAGGGCTGTTTGTTTGGCTGTAAATATCGTAAAAGTTCGTAATTCGTAAATGACTTACAACCTAATTACAACTGCGGCGTTTGTTTGGACCGTAATCCGTAAAAGACTTATGCAACTCAACTACCACTCACTTGCAACTCAATTACACTCACTTACAGCCCACTTACAGTTAATTTTGTGGTGATACAAATTTGTATTATTTTTTATATTAATATTAAATTTTTTTAATATTTAGTATTTTTAGTATTTATTTGCAATATTAAAACTTTTTAAATCACCAAATAATTGATTTTGTGGTCAACTTTTCTACTTACAACTTACATGTTACGACTGTTGGCCCAAGGTGACAATCACCTGGTTTTTGAGTTTTGATGATTACAAAACATATATAGTTATTTGTACTAATTATTTTTCTAGTGTTTAAG
Source organism: Agave tequilana (assembly GCA_038442645.1). Lineage (NCBI taxonomy): Eukaryota > Viridiplantae > Streptophyta > Magnoliopsida > Asparagales > Asparagaceae > Agave > Agave tequilana. Next base: position 69,387 of record JAVJIF010012017.1, on the reverse strand, counting down.
TGTGTCTCAGGGTTCTAAGGATTCATGTAGTGTTCTTCCCTAAAGATGACTCATTTCGGGATCATTTGACTCAAGATGCCTCAAATCGGGTTCAAGAATTCAAGCTATGCAACATTTCATGGAGAAGCCCTAATTTGAAGACCTTGTAGTCACCTAGAACCTTTATAAGACTTAGTTTGTTAAAGAATGAGGTTAGATAAGTTGGCTCAAGAAAACACACACACACCATCTTTTTCCAAAATACGATTTTTGTTTTTGGTATTTGATTTAGGTTCATGTCTTGATGGTTTTACATGACTCAAATTATTTTACAATTTTATATCTTATTTATATCATGTATACCAACCTTTATAGCATGATACTTAATCATATAGCCTTACAAAATTATTTTGAAAATTTTTAAAGTTCAAAAAATTTCCTATAAAAATCTTGTTTCAGGCCTGTCAGTCGACCGGCCGGTCGACCGGATCCATTTCAGGCTTGATCGGTCGGTCGGACCGGTCGACCGAGCCTTGTGGTCAGGGCGTGCACGTTTGGGCACGTCTGTCGGTCGACCGACCAGTCGACCGACTGAAAGCCCTTTGCTCTCGGGTTTTTGTCGATCGACCGGGCCAGTCAACCGACAGAACAAAGAGAAGTTTTTTTTTTGGCTGCCGGTCGACCGATCGGTCGACCGAGTCCAACGGCTAGTTTGCCAATGGACTGTCGGTCGACCGGGCCGGTCGACCGACAGCCGCCAGCAGCCATAACGGCTAGTTTTCAGAGATTTCATCATTTGATTTGAGTGAGATGTTTTGATCTGATCTCTCTGAATTTTTGGGGGCTACTTCCTGACCTAATAAGTTAGTTTTAATGATGATTAGATTTTCTCTAATCCCTATAAATAGAAGGGATTGGTCACTTGCAAAATACAAGAAAAATCCCTAGTTTTCAAGTTTCCAAAAAGAAAGAAAAAGTTTTCAAAGGCTTTCAATTCTCTAAGTGCATTCTTGGCAATTTGTTTTCAGTTGTTTTTCAAGCTATTTAGTACTACTTTACAACTGAATTTTTCTCTACACTTCTTGAGCCAAAATACTTCCTCATTCTATTAGAAGTTGTAAAAGAGAAGTGTGTGGTCCTTTGTAGATCACCTTGTTACTTTTTGTTCTTGTGTTGAGATCCCTCTTCGGTAGAGGATTGGATTGGTGGGAGTTCGGTACTCCGGTCTTCGGTAGACCTCTTGTAATTGGTGGAGTTCGGTACTCCGGTCTTCGGTAGACCTTTGTAATTTCCTCGGTGGATATAGTGGAAACCCTTCACGGTGGTGAAGGCGGGGACGTAGAGCGGTGGCTCGAACCTCGAAACAAATCCTTTGTGTTTGCGATTGTTTTGCTTATTGCTCTTTATTGTTCTACTTTTCTATCTTGTGATATATCTTGTATACACTTCATTATTGCATCCATTTCATTCTTGCATTTCCCGGTCTTTACTCATCTCAACAAGAAAGCAATTACGCGCCTCAACTCATAATCTAGAGGAATCAAAGAGGAGAAGTTCTAGAGCCCTTCACGGGGAATTCGGCTTCAATTTCTTGTTTTGAGTGACCGTTTGCATCATATATTCATACTTGTTTAAAAAGATCATTAGATTAGTATTAACACCTATTCACCCCCTTCTAGGTATTTTTCAATTGGTATCAGAGCTTTGGTCTCTAGGCTCTTTGCTTAACAACCTTAGAGAGATCCTTTATTGCTAATCATACTATTCATTTTTCATCCTCATACACCTAGTAAAAATGGCCGAAGGTATTAAGACCCCACCCAAATTTGATGGCCTTAACTTTCCCATATGGAAGGTTAAGATGGCCGTATTTTTGCAATCCTTAGGGAGCCGGGTTGCAAAGGCGGTGACCAAGCCTTTTAGTACACCCCCCGGTGATAAGGACATTTGGTCCGATATTGCCACGAAGGAGTTTCATGCTAATGCTAGGGCACACTATACCTTGCTTCAAGCCCTTAATGACGATGATATCTCTAGAGTCATTCATTGCAAATCCGCACTTGAGATTTGGACTCACTTGCTTGTCACTCATGAGGGGACTTCACAAGTTAAGAAGGCAAAAATTGACCTTCTTCGTTCCCAATATGAAAATTTTTCTATGCAAGAGAATGAAACCATAGATGATATGGTTACTAAATTTACAAAGATTACTAATGGACTTTCTTCTCTAGGTGACGTCATTGACAACGACCAAAGAGTAAGGAAGATCATCCGTGCTCTCCCTCCATCTTGGAAAGTCAAAGCCACTACCTTGAAGGAACTCAATGACAAGGAAGAGATGGAGCTTATAGGTCTCATTGGGAACCTCAAGACCCATGAGATGGAAAGAAAAGCAAGAGAAGAAATGGCTCCTTCCAAGAAGAAAGTTATTGCCTTCAAGAGTTATTCCACATGCTCCGACGAAGATGATGAAGAAGAAGATGATGAAGAGCTTTCTCTTCTTGTAAAGAACGTCTGGAGAATGTACAATAAGGCAAAGTTCCAAAATAAAAAGAGATGACAAGGTAAAGAAGAGAAGAAAATCATTTTCTTCAATTGCGGGAAGACGGGTCACATTGTTGGGGAATGCCCGGATAAAGTCAAGCCCTCCAACTCCAAGAAGCCATATAAAAAAAAAGCTTTAAAGTCTACTTGGGATTCGGAGAGTGAATCCGATGAGGAAGTCGACACCGCCAACATGTGCTTCATGGTAAATGAAAGCACAAGCAAGGTAACTCCCAATACTTCCATTGATTGTGATCTATCCATGGATGAATTAGGAGAAGCTTTTGAAGAACTATCTCATAACTATGATTTTCTCAAAAAGAAATATTTGAAAATGAAAAAGGAAAATGAATCTCTAAATCATAAAGTTTTCACTCTTACAAAAGAAAAGGAGGAATTACTTTCTAGTCTTGTTTCTACACAAAAGGACTTTGATAACTATAAAATTTCTTGCAAAGGTAAATTTTCACAAATTAATGAAAATGAAATTTCTATGCTAAAAGAGAAAATTGATTCATTAGGAGTAGTCTTGAAAAAATGTGAATTTGATAAGAATAGACTAGAGGCTATGTTTCCTAAGAAACAAGTCCCAAAGAAACATTCACATGCTATTCATGCTCATGTTCATAAATCACAACCTTTACATCATGCCAAGCATCCTAAACATACCTACACTCCACACACACATCATGCATTCATGTATGGTAAAGTATTTTCATGCACATATTGTGACCGTAAAGGTCATTTGGTTAAATTTTGCTATGATAGGCTAAATGCTTCGCATAATAATGTTTGGGTTCGAAATACTAACTTTCAAGGACCCAAGAAAATTTGGGTACGAAAGTCAACGAATTTGTTAAATGATGTAGGTACATTCCAAGGCCCAACGACATAAAGGATTGTGGTATCTTGATAGTGGTTGCTCAAGGCACATGACTTAGGATATCAACAACTTTGCAACCCTATCAAGGTACCATGAAGGTGGCACTGTCAGCTTCGGAGATGATGCCAAAGGAAAAATCATTGGTATTGGTAATGTTAAACTTAGCACATCCCCTTTAATAGAAAATGTTGTTTTAGTTGATGGCCTCAAGCATAATCTCTTGAGTGTTAGTCAACTTTGTGATAAAGGTTTTGATGTTGTTTTTGATAACCTAGCATGTAGAGTTTTTGATAGACAATCTAACACATGTATATTTTCTGGATTTCGTGAAAGCAATGTATTCATAATTGATATGTCTAATATGCTATGCAATGCTACTTGTTTGAAAGCCCTCGATGATGACTTTTGGTTGTGGCATAGAAGATTAGGCCACATTTTTTTAGACCATCTATCTAGATTAAACAACAAGGAAATGGTGAAAGGCATTCCTTGCTTAAACTTTGAAAAGGACCGAATTTGCGATGCGTGCCAACTTAGGAAACAAACTAAGTCCTCTTTCAAGTCAATCAAGGATATCATGACATCACGTCCCTTGGAGTTGATCCATATGGATTTGTTTGGTCCTACTCAAACCAAAAGTCTAAGTGGGAATCGTTTTGCTTTTGTTTTAGTTGATGATTTCTCGCGTTTTACTTGGATTTTCTTTTTAGAACACAAAAATCAAGCCTTTTCATATTTTCAAGCCTTTAAGAAAAGAGTTGAAAAGGAAAAAGATTCTTCAATTTTAAGAATAAGAAGTGATAGAGGTGGTGAATTCAATAACCTACCCTTTACCACTTTTTGTGAAGAACATAGAATTAAGCATGAACTATCTTGTCTTAGAACTCCACAACAAAATGGAGTCGTTGAGAGAAAAAATCGGACATTACAAGAGATGGTTAGGACAATGATAAATGAATATGGTCTCCCTCATTATCTATGGGTCGAGGCCGTTAACACATCTTGCTACATATCAAATAGAGTTTTCTTATGCAAAAATACTTCAAAAACATCTTTTGAGATCTATTTTTCTAGAAAGCCAAATGTTTCATACTTTAAAGTTTTTGGTTGTAAACGCTTTATTTTGAATACTAAAGATAATTTAGGTAAATTTGATATAAAATCTTATGAAGCAATTTTTGTTGATTATTCTAATACTAGTAAAGCTTATAGAGTTTTCAATAAGTCATCCTTGACTATTGAAGAATCTATACATGTAAAGTTTGAGGAATATAATGTGTTTGTTAAGAATGTTGTAGAAATAGATTCCCTAAATGAAGACATGGAGAGAACTACTTTGAAGAACTCACCTACTATTAAAGACATGCCAAAGGATGATGGTGGAAATGAAGTTCAAGAAATTGAGGTTCAAGGAAATGAAATTCAAGAAGTTGAAGTGGAGACTACTCAAGCACTTCCAAAAGATTGGAGATACAATCCACATCATCCCAAGGATCTTATTATAGGTGAAGTATCAAAAGGGGTAACTACTCGTTCTAAACTTCATGATCTTTGAGGACACTATACTTTTATTTCTCACTTTGAACCAAAGAACATCCTCGAAGCCGAGGGCGACTCATATTGGTTGCTAGCCATGCAAGAGGAGCTCAATCAATTCGAGCGCAACCAAGTTTGGCATCTTGTTCCTAGGCCCCACGATAGACCAACAATTGGTACTAAGTGGATCTTTAAGAATAAGTTGGATGAGTCAGAAAATGTTATTAGAAATAAAGCTAAGTTAGTTGCCCAAGGTTACACTCAAGTCGAAGGTATCGATTTTGAAGAAACCTTTGCACCCGTAGCACGGCTTGAAGCCATACGGATGACACTTGCATTTGCTTCTTATAAAGATTTTAAACTTTTTCAAATGGATGTAAAAAGTGCCTTCTTAAATGGATTTATTGAAGAGGAGGTGTATATTGAACAACCCCCGGGTTTGTTGATCCTACACATTCGGATTTTGTTTTCAAACTTGACAAAGCTCTTTATGGTTTAAAACAAGCCCCTAGGGCTTGGTATGAAAGACTTTCTTCATTTCTAATTTCTAATGGTTTTAAGAAAGGAAAAATAGATACTACTTTGTTCACAAAACATGTTAAAAATGATATTCTTATAGTTCAAATATATGTGGATGATATCATATATGATTCTACTAATGAAAATCTTTGCAAAGCTTTTGAATCATGTATGAAGGAAGAATTTGAGATGTCCATGATGGGTGAGCTTAACTACTTCCTTGGTCTCTAAATCAAGCAAAGGAACGATGGGATCTTCATCAATCAAGCCAAGTATACGAAGGAACTTATCAAGAGATTTGGCCTTGAAAGTGCTAAGACAAGCAAAACTCACATGGCAACTACCACAAAGCTTGACAAGGATGAATAAGGTACAAGTGTAGACATTAAGCTTTATCGTAGTATGATTAGTAGCTTGTTATATTTAACGGCTAGTAGGCCGGATATTATGTTTTGTGCATGTCTTTGTGCTCGATTTCAATCGTGTCCTAAAGAATCCCATTTGATTGCGGTAAAACGCATTATTAGATACCTTAAGGGCACAATTGAAATGGGTTTGTGGTATCCGAAGACCGGACAATTTTCCATGACGAGTTTTTCGGATGCCGACTATGCGGGTTGTAGAGTGGATAGGAAGAGTACAAGTGGAGCATGTCAATTTCTTGGTAATTGTCTTGTTTCTTGGTCTTCCAAAAAGCAAAATTCGGTAGCCCTCTCAACCGCCGAGGCGGAATATGTTGCGGCCGGAGCTTGTTGTGCATAAGTTCTTTGGATGAAACATACTCTCCTTGACTATGATTTGCATTTTGACCATATTAAAATATTTTGTGATAATACTAGTACTATTCATATGACTAAAAATGCAAATCAACATAATAAGACTAAGCACATTGACATTCGGTATCACTTTCTTAGAGATTATTATGAGAAAGGTGATATTGATATTGATTATATTTCTACCAATTTTCAACTTGCCGATATTTTTACAAAACCACTAGACTATGCTAGATTTTTCTTTATTTGTGGTGAATTGAATGTTTGTGTTATAGAATTATGAAGAAATTTTTTTTACTATGTTTACCCTTTTTGATGTATGACAAAAAGGGGGAGAAAAAGTTAGCTTATTTTGGAGTTTCAAATTATGCATTTTGAGTTTTGAGTTATAAAAAGTTAGTTTTGAGTTTTGAGTTTTAAGCTATAACAAGTTTTTTTTTTTTTTGAGTTTTAGATTTTGAGTTATAACAAGTTAGTTTTGAGTTTGAATTTTTGAGTTTTGAATTTTGAGTTATGTTTTAAATTCCTTATGCCAAAGTTCTTAGTTTCTACTTTTCATGTATACAGCCATTCATATATATAGCATGATTTGAGGGGGAGCTTCCAAGCTCTTTTCCCATGTTTTTTGTTAAATAACTCATATGTTTTGTCATCATCAAAAAGAGGGAGATTGTTGGCCCAAGGTTACAATTGTAAGATCACCTAGAGGGGGGGTGAATAGGTGATGGCTAATCTAATGGTCACTTATGAACAAATAATGCGGAATTAAAACTAAGATGACCAAATAAAACTTCTTTTAATTAAACACTTATGTATAACACAAGAGTGTTGCCGGATTCCCCTTGCGAGGCTCTGGACAAACTCCTCTAGATTCCCCTTGAATGGGTTGAGGTGCCGCGTTGGCTCTCTTGGTTGAATACAAGTGTTGGACAATCAATCCCAAGCAATTATATAACAATTAAGCACAAGGGTATATCAAGCATATAAAGATAGACAATAATTGAATGCAAGATATAATAGAGACAAAAAGAGTGAGAGAGCAAGAGTGAGCAATCGCAAACACAAAGGGTTTGTTTCGAGGTTCGAGCACACTTGCTCTACATCCCCGCCTTCGACACACGAAGGATTTCCACTATGCACGATCCAACCGGATCTCTCCTTGGTGCCGCAACACCTACAAGCCCTCGGACTCCAAAGTCCCTTACACACCACAAGCCCACCGGCTCGTCGAGGCCGCACCTCAAGCTACAAGAGTTCGCACCCGAACCCTAAACAACCACGAGCACACTTGCCCGTCTCCTCAAAGTACAAGATGAAATCTTGGTGATCTAAACACTTGATCACCTACAAAAACTCTCACTACAACACCTATAGGATGAATAGCTCAATGGATGCTCAAGTGTAGTGTGAGAAATTAAGGAAAGAACTTTTGATGGAAAACTCAAGAAATCACAATAAACACTCTTATAAAATCTTCCCTTTTGATTGGAAGTATTAGCTCACTATTTTTGTGGAGAAAAACCTCTGGAATGAATATGAGAAAACAGGCTCTAAGGTCTCCAAAAATCTTGGCTCAAAACAATGACAAAACCCCCTTTTATAGAGGCCAGAAAAATCTGACCGTTGGGCTCTGTCAGAGCTTCCGGTCGACCGGTCCGGTCGACCGGCAACGGTCAAAATCCGACCGTTGCAGCCTCCGGTCGACCGGCTCGGTCGACCGAGCACTTGGAGCAGAGAATTCCTTCTCTGTCGGTCGACCGGTGCGGTCGACCGAAGTTTCCCGAGAGCAAGCTCTCTGGAGCGGTCGACCGGCCCGGTCGGCCGATCCTCCAGTGCACACTGGCGTGCACGTCTGTGCATGTCCGGTCGACCGACCCGGTCGACCGGCCACTGTCAGTTCTGAAAAATCAGAACTGCCAGAACCAGAAAAATGGGATTAAAGATTGGTCTTTTAACTTAATAAAAATCCCAGAAATTCACAGTAAATCCAGAAAAATAGTTTCAATCAAAAAAAAACTGTTTTTCTAAAAATATGTTTTTCTAAAACTTGTTTTTCCATAACTTCACAAAATACAAAAACAAGATATTTTGAACTTATAAAGCAAAGTGTGTATGGATATGATCCACCACACAATCAAGATGAAATATCTAGTTTTTGACATAAGGCTCTAAACTTGGTTTTGAAAGATATGAGATATGTATACATGAATACCAAAAACCAAATTGTATCTTGTCACAATGAAAATCTTTTCTTAACAAGAAAATCTTTTATGAAATGAAATTTTTATCATGAAAACAATTCTATCAAGAGTGTGTGTGTGATATGACTTGAGCAATCCACCAACTATCTATCATTTACATTTTTTCTAAAACAAAAACAAAATCTTATACCTAGACACAAGTCTTCATCTTCTTGAAGTCTTCCCTTGAAGTCTTCTCATCTTCTTGACTTGGTCCACATGCAATCCACCGAGCTCATCTCTATATGTGTTCTTGATGAATAGGCTCGTGAATCAACCGGTGCTAGCTTCCAACTTGTCTTTAAATCCTTTGTTGAAGCTCCACACCTACTAAGATCTTGATAAAGAATCTGTCACTAATTAAACACAAGATCATTAGTAATCATAACTTCATGAGTTGATCATCATCAAAACTAGGGTGATAGGCCTTTGGGCCAACAATCTCCCCCTTTTTGATGATGACAAAACTCATGAAGTTATATATGCATGGATTAAAGTAAAGCTTCAAAGAAGCTCCCCCTTAACTCATGCATACCAAATAAATAATAGATATGGCAATAAAAGCACATGACATGTATGCAATGTAGGAGATGCAATCATAACAAAAATCAAATCTTAAGTCAAATCTTTTGCTCCTAATTGCAAGACAACATATATATGCATAAATACAAATCTTATACATGCATAAATACAAATCTTATACAACCTTAAGTAAGGAAGACAAATACTTCTCCCCTTAAGTAAGGAAATCATGCATATATCACAAATACATCACAAATACTTCTCCCCCTTTTTGTCAATCATCAACAAAGGGTTCAAAGTAAAAGCAAATCAAAACAAATTTTTCTCCCCCTTTTTGTCAAAACAAAAGAATCAAGAAGGGGTAAATACAAATCAACCAATAAAGATTTATATGCGATATACATTCATGAAGAGGAAGACGTTAAGTTAGCTTCCCTACAATGTGCATTGCATGAAAGAGGGATGTGAAGCCCTAATTCACACAACACAACTATGTAATGCATAGAAGGAGATGTGAAGCTCCCCCTACACACGTATATCATATAAAGAAGAGATGTTAAGCTCTTCAATTTATAATATACTCAACATGAATCTATATGTAAGAGAGATGTTAAGCTCTCCTTGCATATAGGAAATACAAAACAAAACATTTTAATTTTTTTTTTTTTTTTTATCAAAACAAAATTTTGAACTTTTCTCAATAAAACAAATTTTGAACCAATCATAATTTTTAATTTTGATACCAATAGACAATAGCACTTGAAGATGTGTGATATCAAGTTATCATTGCAAATCTTTTAATGTTTCAAACATATTGATATCAATTGTAATCATATAACAAATTTGAAGTTGAAGCAAATTGATACCAAATGAAAGATCTAAAATAAAATCTTTTTATTTTCCATAAGCTTATGCATAGTAATAAAAGGTGATAACTTAACTTAGCATAAACTTTTTGTGCTTTTAAGAAAGTAAATCAATTGTAAAACAAGCACATGAAAATCGTATATATGTATGTGAATAGATAAGACCAATTTGAAAATTAGGGCATACATATATAGGAACCAAAATGTGAGTAATATACCAATTGTAAAATTAACATTGTAAGTCATGTATATACTCATAACCAAAAATTGGTAGGTTTTAAAAATAGTTATGTCTAAGCACTACCAAATTTGAAGAATAAATAACTAGTTATAAATAATTTTTGAAAAACTAGTTAAAGATCCTTCACAAGCATGAAATCATATGTTATTCATGAATTATACTAAATACATACAAGTTTAAGCACTCATAGTCCATAAAGCTCAAAAATTATCTTTTATCATAAAAGATGAGTGTTCAAAGGTTATGTAAATGGTATTTTCATGAAAATAGAAAGTGAAGCATGAATCTCATGAAAATCTTATTTTTCATCTTAAAACAAATCATATATTTTTCATAAAGCAATACTAAATACACAAAGATTTAATCACTCATGGTCTATAAAGCTCAAAATATTTTGTATCATAAAGATGAGTGTTCAAAATATCATGCAAATAGTATTTTTATGAAAGTAGTCATTCAAGCTCAAAAAGATCATAAATCACATTTTGTTTTACACATGTTTTAATCTTTAATACAAATCAAAAACATGAAAAATCATCAATTTTTTTTATTATTTATTTAAAATACTAATCTTCATGGTATATGTATGATTTATCCAATTCTAACAATACGCATACATATCCCAAATATGAAAAGAGTCCAATGTATATTGCATGAAGGCAAATGACTCAAGGGGTATACATGTATATTTATTAGATTTGAATTAAACACACATATACATGAAGTAAGATTAAGGATAGGCATAACAAGTATAAATGACCGAATCATCAAAACTAGCCTATACACATGCATATAGTGGATACAAATGAGCATGAAGTTCAAATATATATGAGTCAATTGTAGTTCACTATTCATATATGTATAAATGCAAGTTTTGACACATTCTACATTTAAGCATGTAAATGCCACATGAAGCACCAAAAAAAATATGAACATGCTATATGATACATGAAATTAAAAAGCATGTACATAAATGAAATAGGAGTTTAGAATTTGTTACCAACTTCAAAGCTCCTAGCATGGTGGTTGACCCACCAAAGCTCCTTGATAGCGATGCAACCCAAAAGTATGTCCATCATGTCCAAGTGCATCCACTACCAAGGTACCATCCCTCTCACGTTTTGTGAGAGCCCTCACCTACATCACAAGCAAAAGGTGGGGGTTTTGGTACCCATATTTTCTTGGATCCTTTGGGGTTAGCTTTATTATAAGGAACCCAAAATCCTTTAGACATAGCAAAATATAAGTTATGCTTCTTATCAAAACAATATTTTGCTAAATGGCCTTTGCGACCACAATGTGTACAAGTGTACACCCTATCATGATGCTTATGAGTGTGATTGTGATCGTGATGTGCAACATAAGCATGAGCATGATGTGTATGTGCATGAGCATGGGGAACTTGTTTCTTTTGAAACAAAGATTCCAACTTAGAATGATTGAATGCACATGTGCTCAAATTAGAGCTCAAATTTTCTATCTTATTTTTCAAATTCTTAATCTCATTAGTTGTGGCATGTAAAGCATGGTGAGATAAAGAATCATTTTTCTTTTCTTTTGAAAAACATTATCCTTTTCTTTTTCAACAAATTTTCTTTTTAAAGATTTATTTTCTTGAAAAACGATTTCCTTTTGTTTTTTCACCAAATCAATCTTATCCTTCAAAATAGTGTTCCCTTCACATAAATCATTTAATTTTGAAAATAAGGAAACATTCTCATTTTTCAAAACTTTATTTTCTTTTTCTAAACATGCAAGTTTATTTCTAAAAGAATCATTTTCTACATGCATGCAATCAATGTTCTTTTTCAAATTCTTGTTATCTTTTTCCAAGCATGCAATGTTATCTCTAAAAGAGTCATGTTCTACATGCATGCAAGCAATATCCTTTTTCAAATTTTTATTTTCCTTTTTAATTATGTCATATCTCTCAAGCAATAATTGGCAAAATGAATTTAGCTCATCATATGACATAGTAGCATCCTCATCCTCGGATTCGGAAGTTACCTCAAGGGGGTTATCCCCTTGGACCATGTAGCACTTGTTGGAGGTGTCGCTTCCAACATCCGAATCGCTCCCGGCATAATATAGATCCTTTTCGCCAAGGGAGGTGATGATGTTCCAAGCTACAAAAGCCGATTCAATGTTAGAAACCCTAGATAAATAATCATCATTTAGGGTACATTTAAGAGCATGAAGGGCTTTTGCATTAGCCTCAATGTACTTGCTATTTGAACAATAATCATTATTAGTAGTAGCAAGATAAGCATGAATTCCTAAGGCCTTGAGGTACAATGACATCTTAACCTTCCAAGTTTGGATGTTAAGAATATCAAAGGTGGGTGGTGACATGAAGTCCATGGTAAGGTGTGTGTGTACAAAAATATTGTGATTAGCCTAAAAGGAGGATCTTTAACTCTTAGGTTGTTAGACCCAATATCAAGAGCACTAGCTCTGATACCAATTGTAAGATCACGTAGAGGGGGGGTGAATAGGTGATGGCTAATCTAATGGTCACTTATGAACAAATAATGCGGAATTAAAACTAAGATGACCAAATAAAACTTCTTTTAATTAAACACTTATGTATAACACAAGAGTGTTGCCGAATTCCCCTTGCGAGGCTCTGGACAAACTCCTCTAGATTCCCTTGAATGGGTTGAGGTGCCGCGTTGGCTCTCTTGGTTGAATACAAGTGTTGGACAATCAATCCCAAGCAATTATATAACAATTAAGCACAAGGGTATATCAAGCATATAAAGATAGATAATAATTGAATGCAAGATATAATAGAGACAAAAAGAGTGAGAGAGCAAGAGTGAGCAATCGCAAACACAAAGGGTTTGTTTCGAGGTTCGAGCACACTTGCTCTACATCCCCGCCTTCGACACACGAAGGATTTCCACTATGCACGATCCAACCGGATCTCTCCTTGGTGCCGCAACACCTACAAGCCCTCGGACTCCCAAAGTCCCTTACACACCACAAGCCCACCGGCTCGTCGAGGCCGCACCTCAAGCTACAAGAGTTCGCACCCGAACCCTAAACAACCACGAGCACACTTGCCCGTCTCCTCAAAGTACAAGATGAAATCTTGGTGATCTAAACACTTGATCACCTACAAAAACTCTCACTACAACACCTAGAGGATGAATAGCTCAATGGATGCTCAAGTGTAGTGTGAGAAATCAAGGAAAGAACTTTTGATGGAAAACTCAAGAAATCACAATAAACACTCTTATAAAATCTTCCCTTTTGATTGGAAGTATTAGCTCACTATTTTGTGGAGAAAAACCTCTGGAATGAATATGAGAAAACAGGCTCTAAGGTCTCCAAAAATCTTGGCTCAAAACAATGACAAAACCCCCTTTTATAGAGGCCAGAAAAATCTGACCGTTGGGTTCTGTCAGAGCTTCCGGTCGACCGGTCCGGTCGACCGGCAACGGTCAAAATCCGACCGTTGCAGCCTCCGGTCGACCGGCTCGGTCGACCGAGCACTTGGAGCAGAGAATTCCTTCTCTGTCGGTCGACCGGTGCGGTCGACCGAAGTTTCCCGAGAGCAAGCTCTCTGGAGCGGTCGACCGGCCCGGTCGGCCGATCCTCCAGTGCACACTGGCGTGCACGTCTGTGCATGTCCGGTCGACCGACCCGGTCGACCGGCCACTGTCAGTTCTGAAAAATCAGAACTGCCAGAACCAGAAAAATGGGATTAAAGATTGGTCTTTTAACTTAATAAAAATCCCAGAAATTCACAGTAAATCCAGAAAAATAGTTTCAATCAAAATAAAAACTGTTTTTCTAAAAATATGTTTTTCTAAAACTTGTTTTTCCATAACTTCACAAAATACAAAAACAAGATATTTTGAACTTATAAAGCAAAGTGTGTATGGATATGATCCACCACACAATTAAGATGAAATATCTAGTTTTTGACATAAGGCTCTAAACTTGGTTTTGAAAGATATGAGATATGTATACATGAATACCAAAAACCAAATTGTATCTTGTCATAATGAAAATCTTTTCTTAACAAGAAAATCTTTTATGAAATGAAATTTTTATCATGAAAACAATTCTATCAAGAGTGTGTGTGTGATATGACTTGAGCAATCCACCAACTATCTATCATTTACATTTTTTCTAAAAACAAAAACAAAATCTTATACCTAGACACAAGTCTTCATCTTCTTGAAGTCTTCCCTTGAAGTCTTCTCATCTTCTTGACTTGGTCCACATGCAATCCACCGAGCTCATCTCTAGATGTGTTCTTGATGAATAGGCTCGTGAATCAACCGGTGCTAGCTTCCAACTTGTCTTTAAATCCTTTGTTGAAGCTCCACACCTACTAAGATCTTGATAAAGAATCTGTCACTAATTAAACACAAGATCATTAGTAATCATAACTTCATGAGTTGATCATCATCAAAACTAGGGTGATAGGCCTTTGGGCCAACAACAATCACCCAGTTTTTGAGTTTTGATGATTACAAAACATATATAGTTATTTGTACTAATCATTTTTCTAGTGTTTAAGTGTGTTTCAGGGTTCTAAGGATTCATGTAGTGTTCTTCCCTAAAGATGACTCATTTCGGGATCATTTGACTCAAGATGCCTCAAATCGGGTTCAAAAATTCAAGCTATGCAACATTTCATGGAGAAGCCCTAATTTGAAGACCTTATAGTCACCTAGAACCTTTGTAAGACTTAGTTTGTTAAAGAATGAGGTTAGATAAGTTGGCTCAAGAAAACACACACACACCATCTTTTTCCAAAATACGGTTTTTGTTTTTGGTTCATGTCTTGATGGTTTTACATGACTCAAATTATTTTACAATTTTATATCTTATTTATATCATGTATATCAACCTTTATAGCATGATACTTAATCATATAGCCTTACAAAATTATTTTGAAAATTTTTTAAAGTTCAAAAAATTTCCTATAAAAATCCTGTTTCAGGCCTGTCGGTCGACTGGCCGGTCGACCGGATCCATTTCAGGCTTGATCGGTCGACCGGACCGGTCGACCGAGCCTTATGGTCAGGGCGTGCACGTTTGTGCACGTCTGTCGGTCGACCGACTGAAAGCCCTTTGCTCTCGGGGTTTGTCGGTCGACCGGGCCAATCGACCGACAGAACAAAGAGAAGTTTTTCTTTGGCTGCCGGTCAACCGACCGGTCGACCGAGTCCAACGGCTAGTTTGCCAATGGGCTGTCGGTCGACCTGGCGACCGACAGCCGCCAGCAGCCATAACAGCTAGTTTTCAGAGATTTCATCATTTGATTTGAGTGAGATGTTTTGATCTGATCTCTCTGATTTTTTGGGGGCTACTTCCTATAAGCTAGTTTTAATGATGATTAGATTTCCTCTAATCCCTATAAATAGAGGGGATTGGTCACTTGAAAAATACAAGAAAAATCCCTAGTTTTCAAGTTTCCAAAAAGAAAGAAAAAGTTTTCAAAGGCTTTCAATTCTCTAAGTGCATTCTTGGCAATTTGTTTTCTGTTGTTTTTTAAGCTATTTAGTACTACTTTACAACTGAATTTTTCTCTACACTTCTTGAGCCAAAATATTTCCTTATTCTATTAGAAGTTGTAAAAGAGAAGTGTGTGGTCCTTTGTAGATCACCTTGTTACTTTTTGTTCTTGTGTTGAAATCCCTCTTCGGTAGAGGATTGGATTGGTGGGAGTTCGGTACTCCGGTCTTCGGTAGACCTCTTGTAATTGGTGGAGTTCGGTACTCCGGTCTTCGGTAGACCTTTGTAATTTCCTCGGTGGATATAGTGGAAACCCTTCATGGTGGTGAAGGCGGGGGCGTAGAGCGGTGGCTCGAACCTCGAAACAAATCCTTTATGTTTGCGATTGTTTTGCTTATTGCTCTTTATTGCTCTACTTTTCTATCTTGTGATATATCTTGTATACACTTCATTATTGCATCCATTTCGTTCTTGCATTTCCCGGTCTTTACTCATCTCAATAAGAAAGCAATTACGCGCCTCAACTCATAATCTAGAGGAATCAAAGAGGAGAAGTTCTAGAGCCCTTCACGGGGAATTCGGCTTCAATTTCTTGTTTTGAGTGACCGTTTGCATCATATATTCATACTTGTTTAAAAAGATCATTAGATTAGCATTAACACCTATTCACCCCCCCTCTAGGTGTTTTTCAACGACAACCAAACACCGTAAACACAATACACTTTCCCACTTACAACTTTATATTACCAATCAAATACCGTAAAACTTATATACATATAACCCATTTATAACTGCAACACACTTTACCAATTACCACTTATGAATTACGATCAATTACGACAACCAAGGGCCTGTTTGTTTCGCCGCAAAATGTCGCAAGTCGTAAGTCGTAAAATGAGAGTGGGAAATGTGAACTGTAGCAGGGAAAATATATTGAGTTTTACGGTGTTTGATAGATAAAGTGAAAGTATAAATGAGAAAGTATATTGTATTTTACAGTGTTTGGTTGGTAAAGTGAAAGTGCAAATGGAAAAGTATATTGTATTTTACGGTGTTTGGTTGGTAGCGTAAAAGTGTAAGTAAAAAAGTTGACCACAAAATTAATTGTAGCAGTAATTTAAATATTATAAATATTATTAAATTAAATCTACTATTATAAATTAAATTGTATTAATAAATTAGAGATAAAATATAATAATCTTAATATTTTATTTATAACAATAATATTAATAAAATATTAGTATAATTAGTAAAATATTATTAAAAAATTAACTAAATAAATAATATAAAATTTTAATGAAATCTAAAGAAAATCAATAAAATTTTAAGAATACTAATAAAACATAAATATAAAAAATCTTAAGAAAAATAATAAAATATAGTTATAATATTATAATATTAAAAAATACTTGAAAATTATTATAATATTAAATTTTATTATAATATTATTTTAATATTATAAAATATAAAATTAACAAAGTAAAATATAATTATAATTTAATAATGAATTATTATTATAATATTATTATAATTAATTATTATTAAAATATTAACATAATAAAATATTAATATAATAATAAAGAATATTTTAATATTAATAATGTAATTATTTAAATTAAAAAATATATAATTAAATATATAGTAAGTTTATATTAAATTATAATATTGTTATATTAATAAAATATTAACTCTAAATAAAATAATAAAAAATTGGTATAAGTAGTAATAAAATAATAAAGTATTTGTAACGACCAATTTTAATTAAAATCTTTCCTCACCCTAATTATCGAGATTATCTGTTCAATGATTCATCTAAAGTTGTTACCCTCAATCTTATAATAATAACAATTTAAATCTCTTTAGGTGACTCACTTGCCTTTAATTTAAAACAAGGTAATTGAGAGTAAAGGGCATGAGTATATAAATGTGTGTGTATGTGTACCAAGTACTGGTATTAATAAGAGTATGGGTATAGGTGTTTATAAAGCCTAGATTAACTTCTCTTAACCTAGATCATGTCATTTACTCTAAGTTAATGATGGGGGTAGGTATGCATACTATGGGAGATTAAGGGTTAGGATCTCCTTGATGAGTGTAAGGCCATGTGGCAACTAGGGAGAGCTTCCACATTGTAAATTGCATCAAGAGGATAGTAGTCTACCCATTTTGCCCCCACCTTCTTCTTCATTCAGATCTAAACTTTTTCTCCCCCAAAAGAAAACCTGAAACCCTAAAAAGCCTCAGCCTCCTCTCAAAATTTTTCTTGATAAAAAACCTCTCCCTAAACCATCTCCCACTCCCTTTACTTCCTTTCTTTTCACCACCAGACCAGAGCCAAGGTATGGGGGCGCGCGCGCGCGCAGCACCAGCAGCAGCACGCGCACGCGTGTTGCTGGCCGGCCGCGTGCGCGACCTAGAGAGGGGGGCGCGCGCGGGGAAGGGGGAGCCGGCGCAAGGTAGGGGTGGTTTCGGGGTGATTTTGGGGAGGTTGCTACCACTCAATCGGGATTTTTGAGGCTCCAAAACTCCCATTTTCAGATTACAACTCAAGGCCAAAGGGGTTGTTGTGTGGGGAGGAAATCAAAGAAAAATTTGTGTAGAGGTCTATCTACACAAGGTGAGTAAACCTAAACCCTTAGAGTAATTATGCATAAATGTAAGATGATTAGGGAATTTCTAATCATGTTTGGATGAACCAATCTTATGTAAATTCGCTGTTTTTCATTAATTGTTATGATAGGCGAGATCTAATTGCGTGTTACATAATCATTACCTCCTCTAAATAGGAAATTGATGGGATGCATGTATAGGGTGTATGTTTCATATCAATAACTCTATGGGTAATAAGACATTGACATCGAAGTCTTATGGTTATGCTTACTTCAACGGGAGGGGAAAACCCCTCCTTACACTTTGGCATTATATTAGGTACCATCAAGTAAATGGAATAACACATTCATTAATATAGGACTAAATATTGCATGACATGATTTCACTATCATATATTGAAGCTATTAAGTGTGTATTCTTTCCACTTGATATGCATCAATTGCGTGAATGGCTTGTAAGTGTAGCCCTTAAATTTTACGAGAGCACAATGACTTATAACTACATATGTATGTATGTATGCTTCGTGGAGGAAGGGACCGGGCGGGAGCCGGTAGGAGGGGGAAGACGGGGACTTGATTATATATATTTGTGAATATACTAACGGGAGGAAGGGACCGGGCGGGAGCCGGTAGGGAGGAAGACGGGGACTTGATATATATACATATATTATGAGAATACTAATGGGAGGAAGGGGCCGGGCGGGAGCCGGTAGGAGGGAGAAGACGGTGAATTGCATCTAAATTGGAAATTATGTATAAGCAAACTGTCAAGCTTTATTTCATGTTGGTATTTCATGTTAAACCTAGAATGTCACCACCAAATAAAATGGTAAACCGGTTGATGTAGAAGTATAAGTCCACAACTACTTGCTCGCATATACATGTAAGAAATTCATCTTGTGTAATGGCATATAGGAAGGTAACTCATGGTGGTAGAGACATCTAAACCACAACTTTATGGGGTCTAAGGTAAAGTAAGTTAAGGGGGAGGTTACATCGTCTAATTGGCTTAGTTGCAAATCACCTCTCTAAGAATGTGTTAGCTTATGAAGTTTCTGCACCAGTACCTTTTAGCATGGTTTACTCATTGAGCTGTCGAGCTCATTTTATTTTCTTTCCATCTATTTCAGGTTTTGATAAAGGTAAGGAGTCACTCTAGCCGGGAGGATTAAATATTGGAACGAACGACATATTATTTGTAATTTTTGGTTAACCCTATATATATATATATATATATATATATATATATATATATATATAGGGAGCTGATCCTCTAAGAACGGTTCTCACGGATTTCTGTGAGAACTTTCACGTGGGTCGTCGGATCTGATAGATCAAATCAAATAAAACTAGATCTCTATCAGATCCGACGGCCCACGTGAAAGTTCTCACATGAATTCGTGAGAACCGTTCTTAGGGGATCAACTCACTATATATATATATATATTCTACTTAAGTATCTTGTGGATGGATATGCTTATGGTGCACCCAGTGTATGTAAATTGTCCTTGTGGTATTTTAGAACTAGGGACTCATATTTTTGTAATATTTTGAACTATAGACTCCGATCATATGTAATGTTCAGGAACTATGAATGGTGACCATGTATGATAATGTTGTGGTGGGGACTAAATCCTTGTTGTTATACGTTATTGAGATGCAAATTGGGAAGGTGATGCAAGCATGTAATGTATGTATAAAGCTTGATTTGAGATGTATTGTGCTAAGATAAGTAGGCCATGTTTGCTGAAATCCTTATTTGGAATAAGTAGGCCGTGGAGCCGAAATTGAAGATATGTGTCATATAGGGAAATGAAATTTTAGGGGAGGTGCTGCCAAATTTTTGAGAATAATGGAGATCTGAAATTAAAGAGGGTCACTGGACTAACTCCTTGTCTATAAATTTTGGGACCGTTACAGTTGGTATCGGAGCGAGGCTTAAATAAGGTTAGCCTAGATAGATGTAGCGTACAGGGTTGATTATGTAATGGTGTGTAACTTGTATGTATGCTTGGGTAAGTAAGGCGAGTGGTATTGGAGAGACAGTGGAATCTTAGGTGTAATTGACCCTGAAATGTATGGTATTTAACTGTTCTCTTACATTTGAATTTGGGTATCCGCATACCTTAGTTCAATGGATCCTGAGAAGGGTGCGGGCCCTTTTGTATGGAATTCCAGTGGTATGGGATACTAAAAAGGGGAGAGCAATCAAAATATTACAGAAGTCGGGGTTAAACCAATTAGAGGGACACCCGAGTCCAATGGAGAATCTATGAAAGATGGGTATGATTAAAGAATTGATGATTCTCTAACATGTCTTGTTATATACATGCAGCTTATTATTTTGAGGAATTGGAAGACAAACCATCTAACGTAAATCTTTTACTTCTACAGATGGGAGATTCTGATATGCCAGGATCATCATCTGATGGTTCAGAGTCAGAAAGTTTGAGTTGGATAGCGGATCACATGGATTGAGTTTACGAATCAGATGAGACTGATCCAGCAATCATCTTTAATGGCCCCCCAGACAGTAAGGATACGGTAGTTCTAGTGGGACATGATGACGAAGATGCAGTTAGTGAGGCTGAGAGTGCTATAAGAAATATGCCAGTAACTGTGGACCTGGGAGTCTTACCCAGCGATGAGTTAAATCCCGAAGGAAAGATTTTTTTTGGAGATATTTGGTGGGACTCCAGCTGGGCCGAAGATATGGATCTCTACGATGACCACGAGTATTGGAGATGTGAGAATGATGTTATATTAGAGGAGGTAGTTCCTGAAGAAGAAGAAGACCCTGAGGAAGTGAATCCTAAAGAAGAAGAAGACCCTGAGGAAGTGGATCCTGAAGAAGAAGAAGACCCTGAGGAAGAGAACCTAAAGGGAGGTGATTCTGTAGGGGACAACAAGGATGAAAG
The DNA here is from genome assembly GCA_038442645.1 of Agave tequilana. Classification (NCBI taxonomy): domain Eukaryota; kingdom Viridiplantae; phylum Streptophyta; class Magnoliopsida; order Asparagales; family Asparagaceae; genus Agave; species Agave tequilana. The sequence continues at coordinate 48,282 of JAVJIF010012017.1, read as the reverse complement.
CTTCACTAGTTCTAATATAAACTCCCTGAGAGGGACCTTGATGTGTGGCATTTTGGAAGGAGAAGTGTTGGCTTGCATAATTAAGGCTTTTTGGGGTGGGAAAGTTATTGTATGTGTTATATAAGAAATGTGTGTGAACAATGTACCTTATTATAAATGTACTCGTATATTTTGTAGGAATGTAAGCATGCCAATGTAAATCTTGTTAAGGAAACATTTTGAAGATAAATGAAACTAGTATTTTGTTTATGGAACTGCTTCTGTCTGTTGTCATTTTTATTGCCGTTAATAAGATTTGACTATTCTTTTAGGTATAGATGGACTTAAACTTTCCTCCACCTGATGCTAACTCTGAAGGCGATGTCCCATTGCACAGCGCAATCGGGAGCGTCCATCCCCCGACAAATTATGAGTTTGTGGGTGAACAATCAAATGTCAACCAGAGAGTTCTGGACAGAATGCCGGATTGGCTGGTGCAGCTGGCAACTGTAAATAATCCCGCAGAGCCCTAGAGCAATTTCAGAAGTTAAATCCACCAGCTTTTAAAGGAGGGGCCGATCCAATACAAGCTGAGGAGTGGCTTCGCCAGATTGAGAAGATAGTAGACGTCATGGAATGCACTGAGAGTCAACGAGTATCTTTTACCTCCTTTATGTTCCAAGGGGAGGCAGAACGTTGAGGGAAATGATTAAAGGTGGAGCTAAAACCTTGGAAAAAGAAATCTCTTGGAACTTTCTAGTTAAAAAGTTCAATGAAAAGTATATATCAGGAGTGGTAAAAGACAAGCTTGCAATGGAATTCCAAGAACTAAAATAGGATCATCTGACAGTGAGTCATTATGAAGCTAAGTTTACCTAATTATCAAGATATGCTGAGAAGCTGGTATCAGAAGAGGAGGATAGAATAAAAAGATTTGTGAGGGGCTTGAAGCCTGAAGTCAGGAGCAAATTAATCCCATTCCAACTATAAATTTATAGCCAAGCTGTAGAGAAGGCACTAGAAGTTGAAAGAGATATGCAAGAAATTCAGGACATAATGATCAGAGAGCTGCCTTCTGTAAAGCGCCCTAAGTATACTAATATACCGAGTTTTGGAGCTTAACCCACCAGGCCCGACAGAGGTGCGGGTCTCCCCTAATGCCCGTCCAAGGAACCAGGGTGAACTCGTGGCCCAGGAGTAGGGGGTTTCCTCATGCGGCGTCACCAATATCCTCCCTACGCTCCAGCCCTGCGGGGAACATGTGGTGTCCAAGGTGTAACCGGAATCACACTGGCAGTTGCTCCATCGGTAAACAATGCTTTGCTTGCGGCAAACTGGTCACGTGAAGAGAGATTGTTCAACTTTACACGGACATCCAAGAGCTAGTAGGGAATAGGCAGACTGACCATGGGCATCGCCCCAACAGCAGGAGAACAAACAATTGCCTTTCGGCAACCTGTCAATAAAACTCGCACAGTCATGACTCAAGCATCAGTGCAATAACCCAGAGCTCAAGGAAGAATGAATGCAATAACTCCGCAGGAGGCTCGAGCATCTAACGCAGTGGTCGAAGGTATTGTCTGTATATCTGAAAATATTACTCGAGTATTATTTGATCCCAGTGCTACCCACTCCTTTATTTCTTCATCATTTGCAACAACAAATAATAAGGAATCTGAACCTATGAATTATGAACTAGTGGTGTCAACCCCTGTAGGCGCAAAATTGACCACTAATGTGTATTATAAAGGATGTGAAATTATTATAAGAGAAATGAAAACACAAGCAGATCTGATTAAAATAAGAGAGATGGAATATGACCTCATTCTAGGGATAGATTGGTTGTCAACATATCGTGCTCATGTAGACTGTCATCAGAAGAGAATAATCTTTAAGTTGGAGGGAGCTTCAGAAAAAGTATATGAAGGGGCGAAGAATAAAATTTGCACTCCAGTCATTTCAGCTATAAAGGTCACTAAGTTATGGAGGCGATGGTGTCAAGGATTCCTAGCAACCATTATTGGTGAGGAAGGCAAGACGATAAAAATTGAAAACATAGAGGTTATAAGAGAATACCCTGATGTATTCCTGGAGGATCTACCTGGTTTACCCCCAGATAGGGAAGTAGAATTTTTCATTAATCTTCTACCAGGAACAAGTCCCATATCAAAGCCACCTTATACAATGTCGCCCGCAGAGATGAAAGAATTGAAGGACCAACTGCAAGAGTTACTAAGTCTCGATTTATTCGGCCAAGTGTATCACCTTGGGGTGCTCCCATACTATTTGTAAAGAAGAAAGATGAGAGCATGAGACTGTGCATAGATTATCGTGAACTGAACAAAGTCACTATCAAAAATTGATATCCACTGCCGAGAATTGATGACTTTTTGACCAACTTCAGGGTGCCAGCATATTCTCCAAGATAGATCTAAGATCTGGATATCATCAATTAAAGATTAAAACGGAAGATGTTTTCAAGACGGCTTTTCGGACCAGATATGGTCACTATGAGTTTTTAGTAATGTCGTTTGGCTTGACCAATGCCCTAGCAGCATTTATGGACTTGACGAATAGGATCTTCAGCCATATACCTAGATCAATTCGTGGTGGTGTTTATTGATGACATACTAATTTACTCAAGAAGCACAAAAGAACATAAAAGACACTTAAGGATAATATTACAACCATTGAGAGAGAAACAACTCTATGCAAAACTTAAGAAGTGTGAGTTCTGGCTGAAAAAAGTTGGATTCCTGGGTCACATCATAGATAAGGAAGGAATATCAGTAGATCCTGTGAAGATCGAGGCGATTAAGGAGTGGCCTCGACCTACCAATGTCACGGAAGGGCGAAGCTTCCTAGGATTGGCTGGGTATTATCGGAGATTTGTAGAAGGATTCTCCAGAATAGCTGCATCCTTATCACAGTTAACCAAGAAAGGCCTCAAATTCTATTGGGGAGATAGTCAGGAGAAAAGTTTTCAAGAATTAAAGGATAAACTAATATCGGCTCCAATCTTAGCCATGCCCACTGGGACTGAAGGTTATGTTGTATACAGTGATGCGTCGAAGTCGGGACTGGGGTGTGTATTGATGCAACATGGGAGAGTAATTGCATATGCCTCTAGACAACTAAGGAACCATAAGAGGAATTACCCAACCCATGATCTCGAGCTAGCTGCAGTCATTTTTGCCTTAAAAATATGGCGAGACTACCTTTATGGGGTATCATATGATATATATACAGATCATAAGAGCCTAAAATATATCTTTACCCAAAAGGAATTAAATATGCGCCAGAGAAGGTGGTTGGAGTTAATGAAGGATTATGATTTGGACATTCATTATCACCCTGGGAAGGCCAATGTGGTGGCCGATGCTTTTAGTAGGAAGTCTGGGGGATCCTTAGCTGTATTGTTAACCCAACAATCGGGCTTGTTACAAGAGATGGGGAGGATGCAACTTGAAATCCAAATAAGAGGACCCAGGTAGGGGATGGGTCAGGTAAATCAAGTCAGCATTGGCTTCGACCTCTACGAAGAAATCAAGGAAGCACAACAGAAGGATGATCAGGCAGCTAAAAATTTTGAAAGGGTGCAAAGAGGCGAAACTCGAGATTTTACCATTGTAAGAAATTTACTGAGAAAGGAGAGCCGGAGATATATACCTCCAGACATTGGGCTCAAGGAGCGAATTATGACTGAAGCTCATTGCACCCCTTATACAACACACCCAGGAACAACAAAAATGTATCGAGATCTGAGAACAAATTTTTGGTGGGAAGGAATGAAAAAGGACATAGCTAAATTTGTGCAGAGATGTTTGATATACCAACAAGTTAAGGCTGAACACAAGAAGCCTCCGGGACTTCTCATACCCTTGCAAGTCCCCGAATGGAAGTGGAGCCACATTTCTATGGATTTTGTGTCAGGACTCCCTAGATCCCCTCAGGGACATGATGCCATATGGGTGATAGTCGACCGACTCACAAAGTCCGCTCATTTCCTACCCATTCGAGTAAACTACTCGATGGATAGGTTAGCCCAAATATACCTCCGGGAGATAATCCGGATCCATAGAGTTCCCGAGACAATTGTATCAGATAGAGATCCTCGGTTTCAGTCAAGGTTATGGGTCAGTCTATCCCAGGCCTTGGGCTCTAAACTACATCCAAGTACAGCGGCGCATCCGCAAACTGACGGGCAGTCAGAAAGGACTATACAGATATTAGAAGATATGTTGAGAGCATGCGTATTGGATTTCGGAGGCAATTAGGAAAATACCTGCCATTAGTAGAGTTTGCATATAACAATAGTCATCAATCAACTATAGGGATGCCGCCATTTGAAGCCTTGTATGGTAGGAAATGTAGATCTCCGATTTGTTGGGAAGAGATGGGAGACCGAAGATTGTTCGGAACTGATATAGTTCAAGAAACAACAGAGAAAATTCGAATAATAAGGAAGAGAATGAAGGCGGCTCAAAGCAGACAAAAGACATATGCAAATCGGCGCCGAAAACCCTTAGAGTTTGCAGAAGGCGACAAAGTTTTCTTGAGAATATATCCAATGAAAAGAGTGATACGCATTGACAAACGGAAGAAGTTGGACCCCCGTTTTATCAGACCTTTTGAAATATTGGAAAGAATTGGACCTCTGGCCTACCGGTTGGCCTTGCCACAAGAGATTGAGAAAATACATAACGTATTTCATGTGTCGCAATTAAGGAAATACATACCAGATCCTGGTCATGTCCTCAACTACTCACCACTGCAGCTCCAAGAGGACTTTCATATACGGTGGAGCCGGTATGAGTTCTAGACCGTAAAGAGAAACAATTACGAACAAAGCAATTCCTTTAGTAAAGGTATTATGGAGGAGCAAAGAGATCGAAGAAACTACCTGGGAACCGGAAGAAGAAATGAGGAAGACCTACCCACAGCTTTTCCGATGTACGTCAAGCTTCAGGGTCGAAGCTCCCTTTTAGGGGGGTAGAAATGTAACGACCAATTTTAATTAAAATCTTTCCTCACCCTAATTATCGAGATTATCTGTTGAATGATTCATCTAAAGTTGTTACCCTCAATCTTATAATAATAACAATTTAAATCTCTTTAGGTGACTCACTTCCTTTAATTAAAACAAGGTAATTGAGAGTAAAGGGCATGAGTGTATAAATGTGTGTGTATGTGTACCAAGTACTGGTATTAATAAGAGTATGGGTTTAGGTGTTTATAAAGCCCAGATTAACTTCTCTTAACCTAGATCATATCATTTACTCTAAGTTAATGATGGGGGTAGGTATGCATGCTATGGGAGATCAAGGGTTAGGATCTCCTTGATGAGTGTTAGGCCATGTGGCAACTAGGGAGAGCCCCCCACCTTGTAAATTACATCAAAAGGATAGTGGTCTACCCATTTTGCTCCCACCTTCTTCTTCATTCAGATCTGAACTTTTTCTCCCCAAAAGAAAACCTGAAACCCTAAAAAGCTCAGCCTCCTCTCAAAATTTTTCTTGATAAAAAACCTCTCCCTAAACCATCTCTCACTCCCTTTACTTCCTTCTTTTCACCACCAGACCGGAGCCAGGGGAGGGGAGCGCGCGCGCACGCAGCACCAGCAGCAGCACGCGCGCGCGTGCTGCTGGCCGGCCACGTGCGCGGCTGGAGAGGGGGAGGCGCGCGCGCGGGAAGGGGGGAGCCGGAGCAAGGTAGGGGGTGGTTTCGGGGTGATTTTGGGGAGGTGAGGTTGCTACCACTCAATCGGGATTTTTGAGGCTCCAAAACTCCCATTTTCAGATTACAACTCAAGGCCAAAGGGGTTGTTGTGTGGGAGGAAATCACAGAAAAATTTGTGTAGAGGTCTCTCTACACAAGGTGAGTAAACCTAAAACCTTAGAGTAATTATTCATAAATGTAAGATGATTAGGGAATTGCCAATCATGTTTGGATGAACCAATCTTATGTAAATTCGCTATTTTTCATTAATTGTTATGATAGGCGAGATCTAATTGCGCGTTACATAATCATTACCTCCTCTAAATAGGAAATTGATGGGATGCATGTATAGGGTGTATGTTTCATATCAATAACTCCATGGGTAATAAGACATTAACATCGAAGTCTTATGGTTATGCTTACTTTAACGGGAGGGGAAAACCCCTCCTTACACTTTGGCATTGTATTAGGTACCATCAAGTAAATGGAATAACGCATTCATTCATATAGAACTAAATGTTGCATGACAAGATTTCACCATGATATAGTGAAGCTATTGAGTGTGTATTCTTTCCACTTGATATGCATCAATTGCGTGAATGGCTTGTAAGTGTAGCCCTTAAATTTTTACGAAGAGCACAATGACTTATAACTACATATGTATGTATGTATGCTTCGTGGAGGAAGGGACCGGGCGGGAGCCGGTAGGGGGGAAGACGGGACTTGATTATATATATTTGTGAATATACTAACGGGAGGAAGGGACCGGGCGGAAGTCGGTAGGGGGGAAGATGGGGACTTGATATATATACATATATTATGAGAATACTAATGGGAGGAAGGGGCCGGGCGGGAGCCGGTAGGAGGGGGAAGACGGTGAATTGCATCTAAATTGGCAATTATTTATAAGCAAACTGTCAAGCTTTATTTCATGTTGGTATTTCATGTTAAACCTAGAATGTCACCACCAAATAAAATGGTAAACCGGTTGATGTAGAAGTATACGTCCACAACTACTTGCTCGCATATACATGTAAGAAATTCATCTTGTGTAATGGCATATAGGAAGGTAACTCATAGTGGTAGAGACATCTAAACCATAACTTTATGGGGTCTAAGGTAAAGTAAGTTAGGGGGAGGTTACATCATCTAATTGGCTTAGTTGCAAATCACCTCTCTAAGAATGTGTTGGCTTATGAAGTTTCTGCACCAGTACCTTTTAGCATGGTTTACTCATTGAGCTGTCGAGCTCATTTTATTTTCTTTCCATCTATTTCAGGTTTGGATAAAGGTAAGGGGCCACTCTAGCCGGGAGGATTAAATAATGGAACGAACGACATATTATTTGTATTGTTTTTGGTTAACCCTATATATATATATATATATATATATATATATATATATATATATAGAGAGAGAGAGAGAGAGAAATGTATATCAGCCTGCAGCTGAGAGAACTCTGTCAGCCTGCGGTGACGTGGCTCAAGATTTGTCATGCCACTAACTTGCGGCCCGCTTATAGGAAGAAGTTAAATTACTAGATACCCTTATGAAAAGCTACTCTGTCGTAAAAGATAGTGGATATGTATAGTTTATTATATTTTTATATTTTATGACGTTATTCAATTTTGTGACAATTATCTTTTATAACTGTGGCTAAACTGCCAACATTTTTTATTAAATCACGAAACTAATTGAATGCTTCTTTAATTTTTTATCTGATTTGATATTTAATGATTTTTAATATAGTCGCAGTTTACTTTTTTTCGCATGTAATGTATAATGCGATCAAGGACTCGACTATGGTCGCAGTACTTAACGAGAGCGATAGTATAATCGCAGTTTACGTATTATTCTATATTTTTGTTTTCATTTCTGACTGTTGTCTGATCCTCCTATGAACTATTAAATTAGTTTTTACATATAGTATGCGATCATGGACTGCGACTATGGTCGCACTACCACGACTATGGTCGCAGTACTTAATGAGAGCGATAGTATAATCGCAATTTACGTATTTATTTTATATATTTTGTTCTTTATTTCTGACTGTTGTCTGACCCTCCTATGAACTATTAAATTGGTTTTTACATATGGTATGCAATCATGGACTGCGACTATGGTCGCACTACCGCGACTATGGTCGCAGTATTAACGATAGTCATAGTATAATCGCAGTTTACGTATTATTTTATATTTTTTGTTCTTCATTTCTGGCTGTTGTCTGATCCTTCATTTCTGACTGTTATCTGATCCTCCTATGAACTATTAAATGGGTTTTTACATATGGTATGCGATCATGGACTGCGACTATAGTCGCAGTACACTCGACTGCATTTTTCTTGATGAATTTTTTTTGCTAAGTTAAATGTAATAACGGTGAATAAGTACTGATTCTATAGTTGCAGTTTACGTATGTTTTTATATGTTTGCTTATAAAGTATGAATTATTTTTACTTATTGCTTGCGTAGTAGCACTGTGACTATGGTCGCAGTGTTTAAGAACAGCAGTCGCAGTTTGATATGTAATTAAAAGAGCTTATAAGTTAATATAGTGAGAAAGAGACCTTACAAAAAAACAGAATTAAAAGCTTTTAAAAGAAGACAAAATAAGGTTGAATATCAGAAGATCAGGAAATCCTAATCCTCGTCATTATCACCATCATAAGCAGATTCGTCGTCTTCATTCTCCTGCTCTTCCTGTTCATCACTTATTTCCTCATCATCTTCCTGTTTTTGAGGTTTTTTTTGTTTCACCGATAAACTCCCAGAATGGATCGTCTCTATCAAGCTCTTCGTCTGACCCGTTGCGAGAAAGCGAGCCTACAGCATCAGAGGACATGCTTTCATCAAGCATGTCTCCGTCAAGTGGCAGAGGAATAATGTCTTCCTCACTAACCCACATGAAATCTTCATTATCCTCATGAATAGGAGGATCAGTTAATACATTATTTGATGTAGTGAGATAGTCAAAAGGAGTGAAGTCAGACTGGTATCAGATTCACTAGAATATCCTGAAGAAAAAGAACCAGTGGGGGAACGATTGAAGTTGAAATCCAAGTGTTCAGAGGAAGAATATTGGGAAGACATGATTCAAGAATGAATTGTTTTTTGGAAGTTTTTGAAATCAAATTGAAAAGGAAGAGCAAAAATATAGTTTTCAGGTATGAGATAATATATTAGTTACAAGCATTATATAAAGGTCAATAGTGTGGAAGAACATGAATAGTAATAATAATTGTTATGAAACACCTAGAGGGGGGGTGAATAGGTGTAAGTGCTAATCTAAGAAACTAAATGCGAACTAAGTGCGCTAAATGCGGAAGCTAATACAAATTATGCACAAACTAATACAATACAACAAGTGTAGCCGAATTCCCCTTGCGAGGCTCTGGACTAACTCCCCTTGATTCCCTTTGAAATGGGTTGAGGTGCTATGTGAAGCTCTTGTTGGATGAGTATAAGTTAGGCACACACACAAAAGCAATCCAAGCAATATGAAATACACACAATCAAGCCAAGCATATAATAGATATGACAATAAGAAATGCAAGGCACAACACAAGCAATATATGATATGAATGAATCAATGCTCAACACAAGCAAGTATGATATGATGATGATTATGATGCTTTGCACAATTATAAAAGAGAGAGTTAGAGAGACAATGGATCAAAACGCAAACACCAAGATTTGTTTCGAGGTTCGAGCTCCTTCTCTACATCCCCGCCTACACCACCGTGTAGGATTTCCACTATCTCAACTCCCACCGAGGGAACCTCTACCAAAGAGGATTTCTTACAACTCTAGGAGTATACAAACTCCTCTCTCAAACAACAACCTCCTCACAACCGAGGGGTTAGGCCCGTAGCCAAAACAACAACCAATCCACACACCTCTACCGAAGAGGCTCACAACCAAACACTATCACCTCTACCTAAGAGGGATCCACAAACACAATCACCCGATCACCTCTACCGAAGAGGGATTCACAAATATAAGGGTGTTACAACAATGAGGTTTACAACAAACAACCTCAAACACTTCTCTTTCTTTTTCTCTTATCTTTTCCACAAAAACAAGATCCTAATAGTTTAGGATAGAAGATAGCTCAAGTGTGGAAACAAGTGTTTTTGGAAACAAGCAACAAAGAAAAATCTTTGGGAAAATACTTGCAATATGATAGAATTGAAGATCTAAGCAAAAATCCCAAAAACCTATTTTTCTTTGATTTTCCAAAAACCCAAAACAAATAAAGATGAGAAGTTTTTGCACTTAAAACTCTTTTGAAAACTCTTTTAAACACCTCAGAAAACTGGAATTTTTCTCTTAAAAACTTGGCTAAAATCCCCAAAGAGATGAGGTTTATATAGCCCCTATACAAAACTAGCCGTTTAGGCTGAGCGGCAGTCTGACAGACTGCCGGTCGACCGGTCCGGTCGACCGCCAACGGTCAAAAATGTGACCGTTGGGCAATAGCGGTCGACCGGCCCGGTCGACCGAAACATCCTGAGAGCAGAACTCTCATCTCGGTCGACCGGCCCGGTCGACCGTCCCAGAGACTCCAAAACGTGCACAGACTTGTGCATGTCGGTCGACCGTCCCGGTCGACCGGCCTATGGTGCGGTCGACCGGTTCGGTCGACCGACTTGGCCTGTCAGCCAGTCCTCAGTTCTGCACAGATACGGGATTTGAAAATAGGTCTTTTCACTCAATAAAAATCCCATAAATTCACAGTAAATCAAAAAAAATAGTTTTAATCACAATAAAAACTGTTTTTCTAAAAATATGTTTTTCTAAAACTTGTTTTATCATTTTACTTTGATAACCAAACTTGTGATAAAAATTTCAAGACATATATCAATCATATCAATTCATTTTTGTGTCTTGCCAATTTTATCAAAAACAAAACTTGTATTTATCAAACTAAAATTTTCCAAAACATGAATAGGATAGTCAAAATAAGTTTGTCTAGCAAGTTTAAAGCATGTATGTATATCTAGAACATATCTAATATACATAGGTATAAGGTTGATTGAGATTAAAAATAATGTTCAGATATGCTTAGTCTCAATGCGAATCCGCTGTAGCAAGGGCTTGAGCGGGTCGTGATCCTCAGGGAAGGATGCGATGCAAGCTTTTCGGCGATTCCTTGTATGCTTCAAGTAAGAAGAAAAGATTAGATTTGTGATGAAAATATGAGATTAAAAACGTGGTTTTGTTAATCTTCTACCACAACCCTATTGCAAATTAAAGAGCTTGATCTTCATCTTAAGATTAATATGACTCACCCTAGGTTATTGCAATTATATCAAGCAAGAGAAATTAATACACGATTCTAACTAAGTTACATTACTCAAAAACCTAACTATGGTTCCTCCTAACATCTAGGTACAGCCTAATAGAAGACGAATCCCAACTTATGCTGTCCTAGTTCTTAAGTTGAAGTCATGAAAAGTCTTTTATCATGTAGCCTAGATTAAGAATTTTAAGTATTTTTTAATCTTCTAGAATTAGTTGCCTTTTAAACCTAGGGTTTCTAGTGATGTTCATTAATCGGATCAAGTTTTAATTGCTTCTAGGGTTGCTTCAAGAATCTCAGCAAACCACTAGGAGGATTAGTTCTTCATAATTATTTTTATCTTTTCAATATTTATTTTTTTTATTTTATGAGAAAGATTGCAAAAGAAAGAAAAACGAAAACAAGAATAGATCGAAGATTAAAACACGAGAGAGATGACAAAAGAAATCAAATAAAGTGCAGAAATTAAACAGAGAACAAAAGAGTGACCTTTTATTTCGATGAACTGCAGGTTACACAATCGTCTCCTTCTCCACAACGAGCATGAATAAAAATTACAACTTTCGCAGAAATTTAAAAATAGCTAAAGAAAACCCTAATTTGTCTCTACATCCCCTCCCTGTTGCGAATGCTCTGATATTTATAGTGCAGAATGTAGAGAGTCCCGGATAGAAGTGTCAACAAAATTTGGTAGCCATCCTTATCAAGACTGCCGCGGATGCGCGGCTTTTGCCGCGCCTCCGCGGCAGTTTCTTGGCTTCTGGCCACGCGCTTTGGCGCGTGGCCTCTCCTGGTCCGTCCATCTGGGCGCCTCCTTCTAGAATTGTGATCCTGGCCTTTTAATCTGGATTTTCGAGATAACTTGGTAATCAAGTTACTCTTAATCCAGATTTCTTCAAATCCTCTCTCCACGAAATTCCTCTTTATCTTGGCTTTTTATCCTTATCCCGCAGGTGTTTAGGGTTTGATAGAAGTCTATCCAACCCTAATTTCTGATATTTGCAACTGTTAGCCCTTGTATTTGCATTTTGAATCTTTGTATTTGCGCTTCTTCACCTGGGCTTCAAACATGGGCTTGGATCTGGGCTTTTGGGCTCTTTTAGCTTTATTCTTTATTTAATTGATAATTTGAGGCCTGCACATATTAAATAAAGAAAATATTAATAATTGTGCATTATAATATGAATAAATGTGCAAATGTGATGGTATATATGATGTCAATTATGCATTTTTCACTACCTATCACACCCCCACACTTATCTTTTTGCTCGTCCTCGAGTAAAAATCAAAAAGAAAGAGAAAAATCTAATCTAGCTAACTCACTTTCGTAGGAATCACGGTTGCACTTAGCATGTGCAACAAGCCGTTAAACCCCTAGGTTACCCTAGAGGACGAGTGTTGTCTCGTGAGGGTTTTCAGCGGATTACACCCACAAAATCCATAAAAAGGAAAATATTTGAATTATATTTGAAGAGACTAAGTAGTCTATAAGTTTTAGGATTATCATTTTTATTCATTCTTCAAACCTGGTCTTTATAAAGTTAATTGTTATTCATTTTAGGTAAGGATTAAAATTGAATTTCTAATATAGTCTTTTTCGTTACCAAAAGTCATACGCACCCTTGTGAATCTAGGAATTCCTTAACTTGGACTTTCATGCCTCTTTATTATTTTTATAACATCATCTAATTTTCTTTCGTGTAAGTATCAAGGCTTCTTGAGGCCCTCATACCTAACTAATTGACTATTAGATGTGTTAATATATATATTATTTTTTTATTTTTTGGCATGTATAACTCATCTAATTTTCTTTCGTATAAGTATCAAGGCTTCTTGAGGCCCTCATACCTAACTAATTGATTATTAGATGTGTTAATACATATATTATATTTCTTAGTTTTCTTAGGCTTTCTAATCCACCCATGTAACGAACTTAAAGTCGATGACTCCCAAACCGGTTGGCTTTAGGGCACCAGGTGAGAAAACACCCCGCGGACTCAAATTCGAGTGAACTAGGCCCCAAAACTAAGGACTTTATTTTATTACTCACCTTTAGGCATGAATACCTATGCTTCTTGAGGCACATGCACATGTAGCTTAATTGGTGATTTTTTTTTCTTTTTTCTTTTTTTTTTTTTATGAGGCACAAGGTCTTTATCTTAGAATCCTAGATATGCATTTGGTATGCACATTTCATTAAGGTAAAAATCAAGACTAATTATTTATTCAATTTCTCTCCTATACCTAAAATTTAAACAATTTATTTATTTTGACCAAGTTTTTAGAAATCCTAATCATGATTTTCCTAATCCTTAAAACTAACTTAGATTTCTTTCAAAAATAAGTCAAAATATTTCCTTTTTATAACATTTTTTTTTAATATTTATTAGCAATTTTTTTTTTTGTGTTTTTTTTTTTTTTAAAAAATGTTAGAACAAATAAAGAGAAAAATATATATATTTTTTTTTAATCTTTTCTATGTTAGTAAACCCTCCCCCACACTTATCTCATGCATTGTCCTCAATGTATGAAATGTATGAATGCATGAAGAAAAATGTAAAGAGAGACAAAGAATAATAGTATACCATAATATGTACAACACATGTATCACTCTCACCTAGAGCTGCTTAGGATTCATCCCTCTAGCTCGTTTCCCATCATTCCAATGGGTTCTCTTTATAAGGCACAATGGGGAGACCAACATTTTTGTTTTAACTTTCTCTCCCCCAGTTTCATCTTCTTTAGGCTCTTCCTCATCATATGTCCACCTCCATTATTCAAAAATTCATCACACCTTTCAGTTGGAACTTCCTTGCCGAGAAATTCTAGCTCAGTTCCGTACATCTCCTCAAAACTTAAATCAACACTTTTCCCTGGAAGTGAATAATTAACCAACATCTCCTTAATCGGTGTATCTAAACATAGGAGTTCTTCTTCAAAGAGACTTTCGAAAGTTAAGTCAATTGGAGTTTCTTGAACTATATTCTCATGCGATATTTCAGTGCTTGGCTCTTTGAAGATACTTAGATCAAATCTTCGTTTTTTAAATGGAACTTTAAAATTATAATCCTCAACATGTGTCATCTTATCACTAAAATCGCACTTATCCTCAAATAACTTGTCAAGAAATAGAGACTCATTTTCACAAATGTTCTCGATGAAGTTCACCTCAAATGTTTGGTCTTTAATCTTACGAGATTGGTTTTCCAGGTTGAAGACATTGACCTCTTTAGTCATGTTTCCAAAAGTCAACCTCATGGATCCATTCCTACAATTTATGATCGCATTTGCAGTTGCAAGGAACGGACGCCCTAGGATAACGGGAGTTTGAGACCGAAGAGTGGATACAGGTTCGGTCTCCAGAACAAACAAAATCTACTGGGTAGATAAACTCCCCAACTTGGACGAGCACATCGGTAATTTCTCCTTTGGGAATTTTTATGGATCGGTCAGCCAATTGGATTGTAACCTTAGTCGGACTAAGTTCGCCCAACCCAAGTTGTTGGTAAACTGAGAAGGGGAGTAAGTTGATACTTTCTCCCAAATCAAGAAGTGCATGCTTAATTGCAGTTTGACCTATTGTGCAAGAGATGGTGGGGCAACCAGGGTCCTTATACTTGACAGGGATCTGGTTAGACAATAGCTCACTAATGTTAGTGGCTAGAAAAACCTTCTTGGGCACATTAGTCTTTCTCTTCTTGTGCACATGTCCTTAATAAACTTGGCATACTTAGGGACTTGTTGAATTGCATCAAGAAGAGGTATATTGATCTTGACTTGATTAAAAATCTCTCGTACCTTATCCATTTGTGCACATTGCTTATCTTTAAGCCTATTTGGGTAGGGTGCGATGGGCTTGTGCATATCTTCGGCTGACTTGTCTTTTTTCGTGTTGTTGGCATTAAGTTGGGATGGAGTGGGATCAGGCAAGCTGAATGCTTGTTTAGAACTTGATGGTGTTGATACTTGGTTATCAACTTGTTTTCCCGACCGCAATGTATGAATCGCATTGCACTGACTCATATGATTCTCTTCAGCCAAGTGAGCTTGACTAGAGTTCCTAGGGTTTGGGAATGGTTGACTAGGTAGAGTACCCTTTTGCCTTTCTTGCTGATTCATTTGCATCTCTATCCTAGTCAAGACTTGAGCCAGCGTGTCATTGCTTTTAACGATAGTGTCCACCTTTCTTTCCAGATTGGAGAGCCTTGTTTCCATTTGTGAATATTGGAAAGAGGGTGGAGGATTTTGATAGGGCGGATTTTGAAAATTGTTGGAGAATTTGGGCCTAGTTTGATCATTGTTACTTTGGCCCCATGACAAATTGGGATGGTTTCTCCAACCGGGATTGTAGGTGGGCGAATATGGATTGTTGGCGGGCAGATTGTTGGCGGGCCTTGTGAAGGCCGCACTCGTGTGTTCGGGCAGACTTTGGTGCGCGATGAAGACAGGACATTCCTCGAACACATGGTTCCTATCTTGACAATAAGTACAGCCCGCCGAAGATGTTGGGCTGACTTGGTTCACAGAGACTGGCTCCTTAGTTTCAAGAGCCTCTAGTCTACGCATAACAGCAGCTAACTTAGCATCTTGTGCTATGTTGGCCTCAATGGAATGAATACCTCCTTTTGAAGAAGTGGGGTCATTAGTCCTAGATTTCTCAGGAGTAGGGTCCCACTTGATGGCTTTTTCAGCTAAGTCCTCAAACAATGACCATCCTTCATTTTCATTCTTTTCCAGAAATCCTCCTTGACACATGGATTCTAACAATGTCTTAGTAGAATAATCTAATCCATCATATATGACTTGGCAAAGTCGCCATTTCTCTACCCCATGATGGGGACATTGGGCAAGGAGGTCCTTAAACCGCTCGAAGTATTTCCAAAAAGGCTCATTGGCTGTTTGCTTAAACTGTAGGATATTCTTCCTAATCAGTGCAGTCTTGTGAACAGGATAAAATTTCTTCAAGAAGGCCTTGACGAAACTGTCCCAAGTGTCTATAGAACCAACCTCTAGACTGTAGAGCCATTTCTTTGCTAAATCTTTCAAAGCAAAGGGGACAAACCTAAGCTTAATGGCATCTTTTCCCAACTTAGGCATATTTATCATTAAACATACTTCCTCAAATTCCCTTATGAAGAAGTATGCATCCTCTGATTCAAGTCCATGAAACTTAGGGGTGTTGATATATTGTGGCTTAAGCTCAAATGGGTCAACACCTTCATTACTCAGCTTGATGCAAGAAGGAATAGAGGTTCTAAGGGGATAGAACCTATTGGAGAGATGGCGGTTGAGCCATGAGAGAGTCGGGCTTGAGCTCGGGTGGTGAACTAGTTCTAGTTAGCCTGAATGTAAGTGGGTCTCTTGACCAAGCGGGCATGCACAGTCAGCAAACAAGTTCACCCAATCAATCAAAAAGAAAAAGAAAAACAAACAAAAATCCTATTCTAGGGTTATCCTTGACCTAGACGACTCCTAACTTTAGACTGTCCTTAGGAGGTCTATTGTCGACGTTAACCACGAGCTAATCGGCCAGTTCAGGGCAAGACCGGTGGGAGGTTTTCCGTCAGAGACGTTCCTTAATTAAATAACCACCGTTCTTCGGGCTTTCGGCCCTCAATCCCTTCGCTAGACACCGATTTGGCAAGGGTTAATTTCGAACAACTTTCCTTCTTCGGTCAATCTCCTATTGAGTCCGAGTTACCTTAGGGCCAACGTCTAGTCAAGTTTTAATTAGGGTTAGGGTTGTGAGTGTGACTGGTATGATTTGTGGCCAAGGAAGGGTGATGAAATCCCCACCTTATCTTTGTTATGGGTTATGCCCTTAAAATGGATTAGTGTACGTGTAAAGCGGTAGAAAAGTAATCACTCAAGAAAGCGGTAAACAAACAAGAGTGCTTCCTAATCTATATGCTATGCAAACGTACCTTGTCGCCAGCACTCTTCAACAGAATAAAAGAATTAAAATAGACACGTGCCCTAAATGCAAGAGTCTAAAAATATTTTTTTTATTTTTTTTTTTCAACAAATAGGTTAATGTTAATTATTAACAGTTGCAGAGTGATCACAGAGAGGAAATAACACAGCAGAAAATATTTTTTTGCACTGCAGAGCAACCTGCAAAAAAATGAATTAGTAGTGAGCTACAAGTGCCGCGGATTCGCGGCTTTTGCCGTGGATTCGCGGCAAACTTGTAGGTCCAAGTGCTCTGCCTTCGAGGGCAGAGGCACTGGATAGCAATATGTGTCTTCTGCTGCTCTGTTTCTGCTTTTGTTCTCTGTACCTGCAACAGAAAAGAAAGAATGATTAAAACAAAGAAATCGTGCCGTTCCTTCCCGGCAACGGCGCCAAATTTTGATTGAGATTAAAAATAATGTTCAGATATGCTTAGTCTCAATGCGAATCCGCTGTAGCAAGGGCTTGAGCGGGTCGTGATCCTCAGGGAAGGATGCGATGCAAGCTTTTCGGCCGATTCCTTGTATGCTTCAAGTAAGAAAAAAGATTAGATTTGTGATGAAAATATGAGATTAAAAACGTGGTTTTGCTAATCTTCTACCACAACCCTATTGCAAATTAAAGAGCTTGATCTTCATCTTAAGATTAATATGACTCACCCTAGGTTATTGCAATTATATCAAGCAAGAGAAATTAATACACGATTCTAACTAAGTTACATTACTCAAAAACCTAACTATGGTTCCTCCTAACATCTAGGTAAGCCTAATAGAAGACGAATCCCAACTTATGCTGTCCTAGTTCTTAAGTTGAAGTCATGAAAAATCTTTTTATCATGTAGCCTAGATTAAGAATTTTAAGTATTTTTTAATCTTCTAGAATTAGTTGCCTTTTAAACCTAGGGTTTCTAGTGATGTTCATTAATCGGATCAAGTTTTAATTGCTTCTAGGGTTGCTTCAAGAATCTCAGCAAACCACTAGGAGGATTAGTTCTTCATAATTATTTTTATCTTTTCAATATTTATTTTTTTTATTTTTATGAGAAAGATTGCAAAAGAAAGAAAAACGAAAACAAGAATAGATCGAAGATTAAAACACGAGAGAGATGACAAAAGAAATCAATAAAGTGCAGAAATTAAACAGAGAACAAAAGAGTGACCTTTTATTTCGATGAACTGCAGGTTACACAATCGTCTCCTTCTCCACAACGAGCATGAATAAAAATTACAACTTTCGCAGAAATTTAAAAATAGCTAAAGAAAACCCTAATTTGTCTCTACATCCCCCTCCCTGTTGCGAATGCTCTGATATTTATAGTGCAGAATGTAGAGGAGTCCCGGATAGAAGTGTCAACAAAATTTGGTAGCCATCCTTATCAAGACTGCCGCGGATGCGCGGCTTTTGCCGCGCCTCCGCGGCAGTTTCTTGGCTTCTGGCCACGCGCTTTGGCGCGTGGCCTCTCCTGGTCCGTCCATCTGGGCGCCTCCTTCTAGAATTGTGATCCTGGCCTTTTAATCTGGATTTTCGAGATAACTTGGTAATCAAGTTACTCTTAATCCAGATTTCTTCAAATCCTCTCTCACGAAATTCCTCTTTATCTTGGCTTTTTATCCTTATCCCGCAGGTGTTTAGGGTTTGATAGAAGTCTATCCAACCCTAATTTCTGATATTTGCAACTGTTAGCCCTTGTATTTGCATTTTGAATCTTTGTATTTGCGCTTCTTCACCTGGGCTTCAAACATGGGCTTGGATCTGGGCTTTGGGCTCTTTTAGCTTTATTCTTTATTAAATTGATAATTTGAGGCCTGCACATATTAAATAAAGAAATATTAATAATTGTGCATTATAATATGAATAAATGTGCAAATGCGATGGTATATATGATGTCAATTATGCATTTTTCACTACCTATCAAAGGTAAACTTGTTTTGATCTATTATTCATGAAAACCAAAAACCAAATCATGAAACGTGTGTGTTTGTGCACTTGAGCATATCAACTAAACTAAGCTTTACAAATATGGATCTAAAACACAAACTCTAAATAGATACCTAAGTCTTCTTGACGATCTTCATCTTCAAGTAGACTCGGTCCAAACTCCGTGATTCTCCAAGTGCAAAGGTATGATCTTTAAGCTTTGGCACCGGAATCATCATGAATAGCTTCTAATCATCTTGTTGAAGCTAATCACCAACCTAATATCCTGTTAATGATCTGAAACTTAGAAACACAAGAATATTAGTAAACATAACTACATGAGTGTTGATCATCATCAAAACTAGAGTGGAAGGCCATTGGGCCAACAATCTCCCCCTTTTGATGATGACAAAACTCATGGAGTTATATATGCATGGATTAAAGATAAGCTTCAAGGAAGCTCCCCCTTAACTCATGCATAGGGATAAACAATAAATGTATGCAATGAATAGTAAACATGAAACATGCGTATGCATAAACAATAAATGGTTCTAGATATCAAATGGAATATTCAAAACAAAATAAGCTCTAGATACCAATTACAAAGCAAACTCTATATATCAATTAAACTTAA
The DNA here is from genome assembly GCA_038442645.1 of Agave tequilana. Classification (NCBI taxonomy): domain Eukaryota; kingdom Viridiplantae; phylum Streptophyta; class Magnoliopsida; order Asparagales; family Asparagaceae; genus Agave; species Agave tequilana. The sequence goes on along the minus strand of JAVJIF010012017.1, from coordinate 28,780 downwards.
TATTCTTGAGATTAAAACATAATATATGCATATAAAACATAAGCATGCATATAAAACTCAAATACTTCTCCCCCTTTTTGTCAATCATCAACAAAGGGGTAAACAATCAAAACCATAGATAAAATGAGGGGTAAAAATCTTTCTTCCCTTTTTGTCAATCAAAACAATGCAAACAATGTTCTCCCCCTTTTTTGTCTAAAAAACAAAAAACAAAATCAATAAGGGGTGACTACAAACATGATATCAATTAAAAATATGTCAATGAAGCATCTTGATACCAATAAACAAGAATCAATATATGTTATATGCTATATACATTCATGAAGAGGAAGACGCTAAGTTAGCTTCCCTACACATATGCATTACATGAAGAAGGGATGACAAGCCCCAATTCACATAACACATATTATGTAATGCATAAGAGGAGATGTGAAGCTCCCCCTACACACGTATATCATATAAAGAAGAGTTGTCAAGCTCCTCAATTTATAATATACTCAACATGAATCTATATGTAAGAGAGATGTTAAGCTCTCCTTGCATATAGGAAATACAAATAAAAACTTTGAATATTTTCTTTAAACAACATTTGAGATACAATTGTAATTAAACATAACAAATTACCAATTGTAAAACAACATAACAAATTTTGAATGTCTAAACACAAATTTTGATACAATTGTAAGAATATATTTCATTTTGAAAATTGATGTTGATATCATATGTTTAAAATAACAACTTTTAATCATAAAGTGTGGGAGTACAAATACCAATTGAAATACAAAATCAAATTTTCTCCCCCTTTATGAAATACAAACTAAAGTCATGCATAGTCTTGATAACAATTTAAAGTAATCAATTTAAACAAAATTGAAACTCAAGCACTAGCATAAACACAAACAATATATGTATGAAAAATAGATACCAATAGAACTTGATATACTTGGAATTTAAAGCATACATACATACAAAACATATATGAGTATACAAGAAGATCAAAATGATACCAATTGAAAGAGTTCAATGATACCAATTGACATAACAATAGGTCAAGTGTATACATCATATTATCTACCACCCAATCATAATTCAAGTTTTAAAGATTTTCAATTTAGGGCATACATGAACATGATCTCCATCCTACCGCCCTTAGATGGTAGGGTTTTCAAAAATAGATTTGAAAATTTAGTTTTGTTTGAAAATCTCTATCATATGAAGAATATCGCAACTAGTTAAATGGAAAAATTTGTTAACTAGTACGAAATCCTTCAAGCAAGGAATAAACAAAATTGTTTTTCATAAACATGGAATCCACATCATATCAAACACTCAAGTTCAATTAGGCATAAATAAGACTCATGAAAACAAAACATGAGCAAGCAATAAATGTGAGTGTAAAAATAAAATATGAAGATCATAATCATGAAAATTAGGCAATAAGCTCAATTATTCCTTAAAAACATGAAATCATCAAAACTATCTAATCTTCAAGGCATATGTATGTCTAATACAAATTAAAATATACATACATATCCAAAACACAACGAGTCCACTATATATATATGCATGAAGGCACGTGGCTCAAAAGGATAAACATGTATATCTAATAGTTTGGACAAGATAAACATATACATGAAGTTAAACAATTAAACACAAAATCAAGAAAAGCTAAATCTTCACCAAAACACATTTCATTTCAAGGTATATGTATGAATTGTCAACACAATAAGTATACATACATATCCCTAAACACAATTGAGTCCATATATAGATTTGCATGAAAGGCAAATGACTCAAGGAGTATACATGTATATCTTAAAGTTTGGCAATACAAACATATACATGAAGTGAAAAACTCATACAACAAATCCAAAATGGGAATACAAGTTTAAAATGTATGAATAATCAAAACTAGACTATACTAGCACATCTAATGGGTTCAAATAAGCGTTCAAGCTCATACATATATAGATTTATTTGTGGCCCACTATATGTACAAGTATAATTCCTAGTCTTAATGAAAACTAACATCTAAACAAGTAACCTTAACATGAAGCATCAAAACACAATATAAAAATCATCATGATAAAACTAAAACATGATTACTATGTAAATTCACATGTATTAGATTCATGATGTACATTATAGCTTAAACAAAAGTGAGAACACTAAGTATGATTCAAATAAGCATGTGTGTCTCAAATACTATACATGTATGTCAAGGATCTAATAAACATGGAATGAACATACTAATCCATAGACATCAAAAAAACATGCTATAAACATTAAAGCATGGAAAGCATGTAAACAATAAAGGAGTAAAGGATTGTTACCAAAACCGAAGAAGCAACTCTCCTTGTCTCCAAAACATGGTGGTCATCTCCACCAAATCTTCCCTTGAAAGTGATGCATCCAATTTGATTTCCATGAAGTCCGGAACGCATCCACTCCAAGATGCTAACACTCTCACGTCATGTGAGAGCCCACACCTACATCAAAAACTTTAGGGGTGGTGGTCTTTGGTACCCATACTCTTTTGGGTCCATGGGGGTTAGTCCCTTCTCTAACCCAAACAAAGTTCTTTGCTAAATTTGGAGTATGTAATCTATCATAGCAAAATTTAGCAAGGTGACCCTTACGTCCACAATGTGTACATGTGTACACATGAGCATACATATGGTGATGGTGTGTGTCCGTGAGGAGCATGTGTATGCCGTGAAGGGTGTGCATGCATAAAGGATGGAACTTGTTTCTTTCGAACCAAGGTTTTCAAGCGTGTGTGGTTCATGGCACATTGGCTCATAGTGGAGCCCAAACAATCTACTCTCTTCTTTAACATACAAATATCATCATTGATCCTAGAAGAAGAGGTACATGCATTAGGTAGACTAGATGAAGAAGCTACACTAGCATGGCAAAACATGTGCATCAATTTTATTTTGCAAAACAATATTCTTATCTAAACAAACATTCAACTCATTTGAAATAGAAATGATTTTGTTTTTCAAAGCAACATTCTCTTTTAAAACAAAATCAATTTTAGAAGACATATTTTCATTTTTCTTCAAAAGAGTTTCACAATCATTTTTAGACTTTAAAAATTTATTTTCTTTTAAAGCAAGTTCCAATTGAGATCTCAATGAATCCCTTTCATTATAGACCTCAACCTTTTCTTGCAAAACACAATCAAGTCTAGAATGCAAACACTTATTTTCTTTTTCAATTTCTAGACTTTTCTTTTCAAAATCTTATATTTTTCAATTAGTTTTTCACAAACAATGGAAAGTTCTTCATTCAAAGCATGGGCATCAATATGATCATTTGAAGAACTAGCATCATCATCACTATCTAATGGAGTTTCCGGGTGTACCTCAAGGGAGTCATTCCCTTGGACCATATAGCATTGTTGTGGCTCGGATTCTCCGCTAGATTCCTCTTCTTGGATTGGCAATTGAAGCTTGGAGGTGGTGGTGGTTGTCAATTTGTTCCACACTACAAAAGCGGAATCAAAGTTAGAAACACATAAAAGATATTCTTTAGGCAAAGTGCTTCTAATAGCCTCTAGGGCTTGTGCATTGGCCCCTATATGATTGCAATCACCAAGAAACATCTGGTGGTGGCCGCAAGGAAAACATGCAAACCTAGGGTCTTTAGGTACATGGACATCCTATACTTCCAAACATCAATGTTGGAAGGGTCAAAGCTAGGAGGGGTCATGAAGTCCATGGTAAACTATATATGAATGTGCAAACAAACAAATGCAAATGAGATTAGCAAGCAAATGGATCACTCCTAGGATGTTAAGCCTAAGTATCAGGAGCACTAGCTCTGATACCAATTGAAAACACCTAGAGGGGGGGTGAATAGGTGTAAGTGCTAATCTAAGAAACTAAATGCGAACTAAGTGCGCTAAATGCGGAAGCTAATGCAAATTATGCACAAACTAATACAATACAACAAGTGTAGCCGAATTCCCCTTGCGAGGCTCTGGACTAACTCCCCTTGATTCCCTTTGAAATGGGTTGAGGTGCTATGTGAAGCTCTTGTTGGATGAGTATAAGTTAGGCACACACACACACAAGCAATCCAAGCAATATGAAATACACACAATCAAGCCAAGCATATAATAGATATGACAATAAGAAATGCAAGGCACAACACAAGCAATATATGATATGAATGAATCAATGCTCAACACAAGCAAGTATGATATGATGATGATTATGATGCTTTGCACAATTATAAAAGAGAGAGTTAGAGAGACAATGGATCAAAACGCAAACACCAAGATTTGTTTCGAGGTTCGAGCTCCTTGCTCTACATCCCCGCCTACACCACCGTGTAGGATTTCCACTATCTCAACTCCACCGAGGGAACCTCTACCAAAGAGGATTTCTTACAACTCTAGGAGTACCAAACTCCTCTCTCAAACAACAACCTCCTCACAACCGAGGGGTTAGGCCCGTAGCCAAAACAACAACCAATCCACACACCTCTACCGAAGAGGCTCACAACCAAACACTATCACCTCTACCTAAGAGGGATCCACAACACAATCACCCGATCACCTCTACCGAAGAGGGATTCACAAATATAAGGGTGTTTACAACAATGAGGTTTACAACAAACAACCTCAAACACTTCTCTTTCTTTTTCTCTTATCTTTTTCCACAAAAAAAGATCCTAATAGTTTAGGATAGAAGATAGCTCAAGTGTGGAAACAAGTGTTTTTGGAAACAAGCAACAAAGAAAAATCTTTGGGAAAATACTTGCAATATGATAGAATTGAAGATCTAAGCAAAAATCCCAAAACCTATTTTTCTTTGATTTTCTAAAAACCCAAAACAAATAAAGATGAGAAGTTTTTGCACTTAAAACTCTTTTGAAAACTCTTTTAAACACCTCAGAAAACTGGAAATTTTTCTCTTAAAAAACTTGGCCAAAATCCCCAAAGAGATGGGGTTTATATAGCCCCTATACAAAACTAGCCGTTAGGCTGAGCTGGCAGTCTGACAGACTGTCGGTCGACCGGTCCGGTCGACCGCCAACGGTCAAAAATGTGACCGTTGGGCAATAGCGGTCGACCGGCCCGGTCGACCGAAACATCCTGAGAGCAGAACTCTCATCTCGGTCGACCAGCCCGGTCGACCGTCCCAGAGACTCCAAAACGTGCACAGACTTGTGCATGTCGGTCGACCGTCCCGGTCGACCGGCCTATGGTGCGGTCGACCGGTCCGGTCGACCGACTTGGCCTGTCAGCCAGTCCTCAGTTCTGCACAGATACGGGATTTGAAAATAGGTCTTTTCACTCAATAAAAATCCCATAAATTCACAGTAAATCAAAAAAAATAGTTTTAATCACAATAAAAACTGTTTTTCTAAAAATATGTTTTTCTAAAACTTGTTTATCATTTTACTTTGATAACCAAACTTGTGATAAAAATTTCAAGACATATATCAATCATATCAATTCATTTTTGTGTCTTGCCAATTTTATCAAAAACAAAACTTGTATTTTATCAAACTAAAATTTTCCAAAACATGAATAGGATAGTCAAAATAAGTTTGTCTAGCAAGTTTAAAGCATGTATGTATATCTAGAACATATCTAATATACATAGGTATAAGGAAACTTGTTTTGATCTATTATTCATGAAAACCAAAAACCAAATCATGAAACGTGTGTGTTTTGTGCACTTGAGCATATCAACTAAACTAAGCTTTACAAATATGGATCTAAAACACAAACTCAAACTAGATACCTAAGTCTTCTTGACGATCTTCATCTTCAAGTAGACTCGGTCCAAACTCCGTGATTCTCCAAGTGCAAAGGTATGATCTTTAAGCTTTGGCACCGGAATCATCATGAATAGCTTCTAATCATCTTGTTGAAGCTAATCACCAACCTAATATCCTGTTAATGATCTGAAACTTAGAAACACAAGAATATTAGTAAACATAACTACATGAGCGTTGATCATCATCAAAACTAGAGTGGAAGGCCATTGGGCCAACATGTTACAGGTGAGGGTTGAGTATGGTAGGAAGTGGTAAAAAAATTTAAATATTTAATTGAAGATTTATTGCGGGAGAATCCGAAGAGTTTCTTTTTGCCAGAGGTTTAATACTTGAAATACAAATAACTTTTTATAGAATTGTTTGCCTATATCTTTAGATTACATATGGTGCACATCTTTCCTTTATCGATATTAACATTATTGCATCTCTTTTTTCTAAACTGTTGTTGTATCAAGGTAAAAAGAATATTAATTACTTTCATTTAATACATAAGGCATGCGAAAGAAGATTGCGACTTTGGTCGCAGTACTGAAGGAGGTCGCATTGCTGTACGATAGAATGCGACTAGGGTCGCAGACATTATATAAAAAAATTTTGTTATACTATGACTGCGACTAGTGACTGCGACTGTGTCGCAGTTGTCATATAAAATTGAAAGTTATATTGTATTAAGTCAGCGATCATGGCATGTTTTTAAATTTTCAATGCTTCTGCTTATTTTACATTATGTTGATCCAAAATTTTTTAATTATATTTTCGACTTAGTAAAATTACGAATTTATAACTGTAGATATATTCAACTGAAATTTGTTTGTTGATGACTTTATTCCAGTTTAGAATTAAAAAGGGTATTTTTGTCAATTTGTTTCACGATTGTTTAGGCGGGATCTTTTTTGATTTTTTTGACGCTACACTCTGCGGCCGATATGTGGCATATATGCGGCCCACTCTGCGGCATATATTCACCCACACACACACACACACACACACACATATATATATATATATATATATATATGTATGGGGTTACTGTACCTCAGCCTGCAGGCTGAGAGAGTTTCTCAGCCTGCAGGACGTGGCAACATCAGAGCCACAAATCTGTCATAAATTTTGGCGGACAAGAATTTCAAAAATCCCGCCTAATTTAATGTCAGTCATGTCAACATTGTATTTTCCGAAAATACCCTCACTCACAACTTTTTACCTTATGTAAAAACGTGTCCTTTCAAAAAAATTTACAGATCTAAAATTTTACCTAATCATTTTGTTTAAAAAAATTTGTTTAAAAATTATAAATTACAGACCTGGTCGCAGTGTCGAACCGGTCGCAGTTTTTTACATTTATATTGTACATGACAGCGACCTTGGTCGCTGTGTCGTCCCGGGTCGCAGTTGTTTCAATATTCGTTGTAGTGTCATACGACCATAGTCCCAGTGTATTTAACGTCATCTGTTTTTAATTTCCCTAGTCGCAGTTTTTATGTTTGCAGTTTACACTGTAGATGACTGCAACCTTGTCGCAGTGTCGAACCGGGTCGCAGTTTTTTGCATTTGTATTGTAGATGACTGCGACCTTGGTCGCTGTGTCGTCCCAGATCGCAGTTGTTTCATATATCCGTTATAGTGTCATACAACCATGGTCGCAGTGTATTTAACGTCATCTGTTTTTTAATTCCCCTAGTCGCAGTTTGTTATATTTGCAGTGTACACTGTAGATGACTGCGACCTTGGTCGCAGTGTCGAACCGGGTCGCAGTTTTTTACATTTGTATTGTAGATGACTGCGACCTTGGTCGCTGTGTCGTCTCGGGTCGCAGTTTTTTTACATTTGTATTGTAGATGACTGCGACCTTGGTGTTAGAGTTTTAAAAATTATTTGTTTTTTATTCTCTTATAATTTTTTATTTTTCTAAATCTGACAACTAGCGGTCAAAAAATTGTCTTGTGAGAAAATAATAATAAAAATAAGGAAAGTTACCAAAAGAGTAGCTATTCATAAGGGGTATTTGATAATTTAACTTCTTCCTATAAGCGGGCCGCAAGTCAGTGAGCTGACAAATTGAGCCACGTCACCGCAGGCTGAGAGAGTTCTCTCAGCCCGCAGGCTGATATACATTTCTCTCTCTCTATATATATATGTGTGTGTGTGTGTGTGTGTGTGTGTGTGTGTGTGTGTGTGTGTGTGTGTGTATATATAGTATATATATATATATATATATATATATATATGTATATATATATATATATATATATATGTATATATATATATATATATGTATATATATATATATATATTCTACTTAAGTATCTTGTAGATGGATATGCTTATGGTACACCCAGTGTATGTAAATTGTCCTTGTGGTATTTTGGAACTAGGGACTCATATTTTATGTAATATTTTGGAACTATGGACTCCGATCATATGTAATGTTCAGGAACTATGAATGGTGACCATGTATGGTAATGTTGTGTTGGGAACTAAATCCTTATTGTTATATGTTATTGAGATGCAAATTTGGGATGGTGATGCAAGCATGTAATGTATGTATAAAGCTTGATTTGAGATGTATTGTGCTAAGATAAGTAGGCCATGTTGGATGAAATCCTTATTTGGAATAAGGAAGCCGTGGAGCCGAAATTGAAGATATGTGTCATATAGGGAAATGAATTTTTATGGGAGGTGTTGCCAAAATTTTTGGGAATAATGGAGATCTGAAATTAAAGAGGGTCACTGGACTAACTCCTTGTCTATAAATTTTAGGACCGTTACAGTATTAAATAACAATTTTAAATAAAAATTAATTAAATTAGTAAAATATTAAATATTAAAATATATTATAATAATAATAAACTAAAGATTAAAATATAAAATAATTAAATAATTAAATAAAAAATTGGACGCTATTAAAATATTAATATTTAATAATATTAAATTATATATTAATTATCAAGTAACTGCTTTAAGCTGCAAGTGTATTACAAGTGGGATTTACATGATCACAAAATTAACTGTGACAATTGCAAGTAAGAAAATGTAAGTGTAAAAGTAAGATTTATATGACCACAAATTTAACTGTAACAACTGCAAGTGAAAAAATGAGAGTTTCATTTTACAACTTATTTTTTAGCAAAATAAACAACAGAAAATATAAAAAAAATTTACGACTTACGATTTGCGTGATTTTGCGGCGCAACAAACAGGCCCCAAACATGCCCTAAAACACTGCAATTTGCAATGCGGCTTTCACGCGGGAAAAATCATGGACCAAAACTTCGCACTGTTTCAACTTTGAAGTTTGACTGCAGTGTCACATTTGTATTAAACCCCGCAACCCCACGAGGGCCACAACATAGTTTAAAATCAACTCCCATAAATGAACTCACACCGTCTCCGTGGCCTTCTGTGACTCGCTAATGATGGCAATTTTCTTTTTTATAATACAAGTCATTTTCTAGCCAACGCGTGAGGATAAACTCAAAGTAGAAAATCTTATTTAATTACATTCATCACTCTTTTCATTTTTTTTATACATTATACACCATTATTCTGAATTTGTCCAATTTCCGTAAAAAAAAAGTCCTTTTCTGTGGGGAAAAAAAATTGAAATCACCGGAACCTACCGGGATCCGCTAGTTTCCTTGAACGGTTCGGCCCGAAGGACCCACCAGCACCCGACACGTGCCGGTTAGGAATCGGGTTCCCATTGCTTCGCAGCTCACCGGAAAACCCCGTGTCTGGCGTCTGATTCCGTCGAGAAGTGGGCCCGGTCTCGCCAACGGACTGAGACAAACTGTGAAGCCCACGAATCCTCCGCCATTACGCCGGTGGCGATCCAGCGACGGCGGCCGTGCTGGCGTCCGGCGTCTCCAAGTGGCAGTCGAATCCGTCGAGTAACCGCTCTCCGAAGCGTTATCGTCCGTCTCCTCCACCCTCGCCGGCGACATTCCTCGATCCGAAATCACGAAAGATGCCACCTTTTTCGTCGCCGGCGGCGAAGAGATTGACCTTGTCTTCATTTTCTTCTCCTTTTTCTGCTCTTTGTTCTTGCCGTGGATTAGCGAAGAGAACCAAGACCTCAAGTCGGAGACCTCGGATTCATCAGATCCGGATCCGTGATGACGCTGACGATGGAAGAGCGAGGAAAAGAGCGGGAATCTCCTACACCCGTGCGCCTTAATCCGACCGGATCCACGATCGCCGACCTGAGGAGTGTGGTAGAACCGGCGCCGCCGGCGTCGGCAGCCAGGAGCGGAGGCGTCGGATGCGGCGTCGGAATCGACGGATAGGCGGTGGGAGGCATAGGTGAGGCCGAGCGAGGGAAGAGGACGGGCGGCGGAGGGTGCCGGCAGTGGCTCTCAGGCAAGAGGCCGTTCCGCGAGGCCTGGAGGGCGAGGAGGCGGTCGCGGAGGCAGGAGGCGCAGACGCCAGCGCCCTGCTCGCGCGGGTGCCGCTTGCACTTCATCATCTCCTCGCTGCCGCCATTAGACGAAGCCCCAATTCGAGAAAATACAGGGTTAGGGTTTGATCCTGGATTAAACTTCTTGTTTCGTCTGTTCGATTGAAGCTGCTCTCTCTTATCTTTTTTTCCCCCTTCTTTCGCTATTTTCTTTTCTATTTTGGTAGACGAGAGCAGAGCAACGGATTTTATTTAGGAAAGTGTGGTGTGATGAGGCGCCGGAGCAGTTTATGTTAAAATGAGAGGCAACTGGTTCGCGACTGAGCGCAGGGACGAAGGTCTTTGAATTGAAGCGCTCGGGGGGAGGGAAACGGTCGTAACAGGTGTCCTAAGTTGCAGATATCGAAGAAATTTTGTTTTTTATTTATATGTTTGTGTAGGATTTTGATGCAAGCTCGGGGGCAGCCGCCCTCTAGAAGGAATCAGCTGCTTGCAAAGGCAGGCGCAAAATGTATTTTTTTTCAGTGCAGCATAAATATAATAAAAATTTTATTGTGAGCGCAAATGTTGTTAGAGTTGACTGTTGGTGTAAGAGTTTTAACGATGGCGATGAATAAGAACATATCAGATAAGGAACGATGCACAAATCAAGATCTATCAGAAATTACGTGAAAATCCAAACAGGAAAAAATTACGGAGTCTCTCGTAAATTCACTATTATCGAGAGATTACAGAGACAAGAAGAAAATATCACAGCTGCTCAGCTCTCACTGCTTCGTTCTTTTTTTAAATTCTAATTATTGTGCATCGCCTTTTATAAAAAAAAAAACTAGAGTTTATATTGTGACATCTCTGAACTGCTCTTGACACGTGGTTTGAGTTTTTTATATCACGAAACTTTAAGATTGGATCGTATTCACTGCGCCTCACTGCGTCTCGAGGATGTTCCTCTGCGATGTCGTTCGGAGTGCTCCTCCCAACACTCCCATTTGTAGGCCTAAAGGCTCATCGCTCTAGTTTTGATGATGATTAACTCATGTAGTTATGTACTAATGATCATGTGTTTAATTAGTCTCAGATATTTGATCAAGATCTTAGTAGGTGTTTAGCTTCAACAAAGAATTTGAAGTCAAGTTTTGGAGCTAGCATGTGTTGATTCAAGAGCTCGCGCATCAAGATCGCATTAAGTACTCAAGAGGAGTCTAGTTCATTGGATCAAGATGTGGACAGTGTCAAGAAGGAGAAGAAGATTTTCAAGTGAGATTTTTCAAGAGAAGACTTGTGTCATGATTGTAAGTGTCAAGATTTTGTATTTAGATAAAATGTAAATGATAGATATTGGTGGATTACTCAAGTTTATATACACTCACATACAAAATTTATATGTGTTTTCATAAAAGAGTTTTCGTTTTGAAAAATACCGGTTTGATTTTTAAAGCTTCAAAATATACATGTGTTTTATCAAAACTTATTTAGAGCTTATTGTCAAAAACATAGATATTTCATCATATATGTGTAGTGGATCATATTCATACACACTAAGTTTCAAAAGTGTTTAAATATCTTGTTTTTGTATTTGGAGAAGTTTTGAAAAAATCATTTTCAATTTGGAGATTGTTTTTGAAAAATACAGATTTTTTATTAAGCCAAATTTCTATATTAACAAAATAGTTCAAAATATTTGTAACATGTTTTGATTTTCACTCAAACATGTTTGTATATCAAATTATTTAATGAACTTATTTTTGTAGAATTTATGAGAATTTATGGTTTTATTGAAGATAAAAAGATCATGTTTTAAATCCCTTAAAATTGCTGACCAGGCCTTCTGCCTGTCGACCGGCCGGTTGACCGCTCCAGAAGTCGGTCGACCGGCGGTCGACCGATGTGCACGAACGTGCACAACCAAGGGCCGTCGATCGCACGGTCGACTGCCAGAGAGCCTCTGCTCACTGTAATGGCCCTGGTCGACCAGGCGGTCGACCGCTAGGTGAAAGCCCAGTTTACGGTCGACCGACCGGTGGACCGCTTTTCCCAACGGTCAGAAATCTAACCGTTGGCGGTCGATCGGACGGTCGACCGACAGCAGGATTTTCCTGCTGAGTTGTCCCCAATGGCTAGTTTTTGGAGGCCTATATATTGGGGATCCCTTGGGCTGTTTTACATAAGATTTTTGGAGAGTTTCAAAGCCAGTTTTTCCTATCTATTGTAGAGGTTTTCTCCACTTGTCTTAGGGCAAATACTTCATAATATCAAAAGGAGAGTTTTTCAAGAGTGTTTTTGAAAAAGGATTTCTTGAGTTTTACCACAATTTTTATCCAAGTTTTTCTCACACATACTTGAGCTATCCATTGCTACATCAATCCTATAGGGATCGTTATTGTGAGAGTGATTTTAGGTGATCAAAGTGTTTAGATCACCAAGTGTTCTACTTTGTATTTGAAGAGGCGAACTTGAGGGTTCGCGTTGTTTCGAGTTCTAGTGAGAGCTCGGTGTAGAGGTGAGGCCTCGGCAAGCTAGTGTGCTTGCAGTGTGTAGTTCTTGCGGGAACAAGAGAGGACTAGTAAGTCCAAGAGTTCTAGTGTGAACTCGTTGTAGGTGTTGCGGCACCAAGTGATCCGGTGGGATCGATTCTAGTGGAAATTCTTCGTAGTGTTGAAGGCGGGACGTAGAGCAAGGGTGCTCGAACCTCGACAAATCTCCCGTGTTTGCGATTGCTCTCTCTATCTCTCACTTGTGTTTATATCTTGCATGCTTACATTACCTTTATCTTTATATGCTTGATATATCTTGTGCTTAAATTGATAAATGTTTAGGATTGTTTGCTCACACTTATATTCAACCAAGAGAGCCATAGCGGCACCTCAACTCTTATCTAGAGGAATCTTGAGGAGATAGTCTAGAGCCCTTCACCGGGAATTCGTTACACTCTTGTGTTATACTTTGTGTGTTTAGCATAATAGTTTTTACTTTGTATAAATAGTTTTAATTCCGCATTAATTCATCATTAGATTAGCTTGTCCTCTAGGTGATTTCAATTGGTATCAGAGCTTGGTGCTCTTGATTTGGATCTAATAACCTAGAGTTAAAGATCCTTATTTTTTTGGCTAATTACAATATTTATACACACAACATGGATTTCATGTCACCACCCCACTTTTGATATTCTTAACATCCAAACTTGAAAAGTTAAGATGTCAATGTACCTCAAAGCCTTAGGGATTCATGTTTATTTTGCCACTATTAAAGATTCTATTGTTTAAATGACAAATATCTTGACGCCAATGCAAAAGCCATCCATGCTTTAAAGAGTACCCTAAATGATAAATATTTATCTAGGGTTTCTGACTTTGATTCGGCTTTTGTAGTATGGAACACTTTAGTGTCCCTTGACGAATAAAGGGATATTATGCGGGAGCGACTCGGATGATAGAAGTGATGCTTCCAACTTGTGCTTCATGGTCCAAGGGGATAACCCCCTTGAGGTAAATTCTGATCCGAGCTTGATGAGGATGTTGACATGTCTTATGAAGAACTTGCATCTTTTTATCACAACTTCTGAGAAATATGTGCTTAAAAAGGATAATAAGAAATTGAAAATTAAATTTGATTCCATTTTAAAAGAAAAGGATTCTTTTCAAAATAAAATTGAATGCATTTCAAAAGAAATGATATGTAGAAAAAGGATAATATTTTCTTGTATTTTAAATTAAATGATCTTTGTGAAGGAAATACTTCTTGAAAAATAAAATTATTTTGGTGGAAAAAGAAAAAGAATTATTTTTGAAGAAAACAACTCTTTGAAAAGAAATTTTGTTTCAAAAGGAAGGAAAACATTTCTAAAAAGGTTGTTGATTCTCATACTTGTCATGCTCTTCATGTAAACATTGATAAAATGAGATTCAATTTTTGAAAAATAGAATAGATTGTTTGAGCTCAACTTTGAGCAATTGTGCATTTAATCATAATAAATTGGAAACCTTGTTCAAAAGAAACAAGCTCCACTTGTATATACACATCACTCACAACACACATATGCACACTTTGCACATCATGATCACACTCATTCTCATGTGCATGTTAGAGTGTACAAATGTACATATTGCGGCCGCAAAGACCATTTAGCAAAGTTTTATTATGATAAGATAAACCATATTAATTTTGTTAATAAAAATGTTTGGGTTCCGAATAATGCTAACTCCCGTGGACCAAAAGAAAATGGGTACCAAAATCTCCACCACTTGTATTTGATGTAGGTGTGGGCTCTCACATGACGTGAGAGGGTTGGTGCCTTGGTGGTGGATGCATGAGCTTGATGGACACTATAAAATTGATGCACCGCTATCAAGGAAGTTTGGTAGGAGGACCACCATGGTTTAGAGATATAGAGATGTGCCCTAATGGTTTTAGTAACTATCTCTAACTCTTTTATTTGTTTACATGCTTTTAGATTATTTATTTTTTAGCATGTTTTGGTTCTTCATGTTCATTATGGTTAAATGAAATGTTAATTAGACTTGTGATATACATATATAGTATTTGAGATGCACCCATATTTATATGGATTTATATTTTTGTGATTCTCACTATAATTTAACTATGTTGTATATCCTAAGTTAAGACATGTGCATTTATATAATGATCATATTGGTTTATGTTTATGATTTTGCACTTCATACTTTGACTACTTGTCTAGATGTAATTTTTATTAAAACTTGTATATATACTTGTACAATTAGTGAGTCACATTTGATTATTATGTGTTTGTGCTCTATAGCTCATTTGTACTCATTAGATGTACTAGTATAACCTAGTTTTGATGATTCTTACAATCTAACTTGTATTCCCTATTGTGTACATGTTTTTCATGAAAATATATTTAGCATCATGAATATTGTTTTTGTCTAAAACTTATAAGTATACATGTATACCCTTGAGTCTCTTGCCTTCATGAAAATTCTATATAGACTCTTTTGTATTTGGGATATGTATGTACATTGTTAGTTTTGATAAAACATACATATGCCTTGAAGTTTGTTCTTAATGAAAATAAATTTTATGATTTTCATGTTTTTGATAAAAAGAAATTCATGTTTTATTTTAAGCCTTATTATCATTTTTCATGAAAATGCTATTTACATGATTCTTGTGCACTCACACTTCATTTGTTTACTCATGACATTATTTTCATGAGATTTTTGAGCTTTTAGATTTCGAGTGTCAACTCTTGTATTTTTAGCATGCTTCATGAGATATATATGATTTGGTTTCTTATTTGAAGAATCTTTGATTAGTTTTTTTTAAAAATTACTTTAAACTAGTTTTTATTCTTCATTCATTGTAGTGTTTTTAAATACATTATTTTCAAATCTTATTTTTAAAACTTCTACCCTTAAAGGGCGGATGGATGGATGTCTATGCCTTGTGTGCATTATTGAACATCTATTTTAACATGTGCATGAATAGGGTGGATAGATATGAGATATACAAATGTACTTCATGAAATTCTATCCTTGTATACTCATATTTGTTTCTATATATTATGCTTCAAAAATATCTAATAATATCAATTTCATTGGTATTTTCCTTTTCATATATATATATATATATATATATATATATATATATATATATATATATTTTTTTTTTTGATTGTGCTTGATTTACAGTATACATTACATGTTTAAAGCACAAATTATGTTTATGCTAAGCTTGCCTTAAAATTAAAAATAAATTGGTATCTTTAATTGGTATTTCAATTGACATTTTATTTGGTATCAAAATTTACTATTGCTTTCATTGGTATTTTTATTTGATATCAAAATTTACAATGTTTCGATTTACAATTGCTTATTTCAATTGGTATCAAAATTTACCATATATTTCAATTGGTATCAAAAATGTTTTTTACCTTCAATTGGTATCAAAAATGTTTTACTTTCATTGGTATTAAAATTTGTTTTTATTGACTTGAGAAATTCAAAATTTTGTTTTAAAGTGATTGCAAAATGTTTTGATATGTTTTTGCCTATATGCAAGAGGAGCTTAACATCTCTTCTATATATAAATCCGTGTTGAGTATATCTTGTATTGAGGAGCTTGACATCTCTTCTTTATGTGGTACACGTGTGTAGGGAGAGCTTAACATCTCCACTTATGCATTGTATATTATGCTTTATGCGAGTCAGGGTTTTGTCATCCCCTTCTTCATATAATGCATGTATGCAGGGAAGCTAACTTACCGTCTTCCTCTTCATGAATGTATATCGCATATATATCTTTATTGTTGATTTATTTTTCATCCCTTTGTTGATGATTGATAAAGGGGGCAGAATGATTTTGAGTTTGTATATGCATATTTAGAAATTGAGTTTATGCATATATTGAGTTTATGCATATTCTATATTTTATGTTTATACAAAAGGGGAGAAGGATTTTGAAGTTTATACAAGAGGGAGAAGGTTTTTGGGGAGAAGAATTTTTTGATTTATGCATGTTTCTCTCACCTTATTTATGCATATATATTTGTTTAGTTTTTATGCACTTCATTGAATATCTATTTGTTTATTGTTATGCATGAGTTAAGGGGTAGCTTCTATGAAGCTTATCTTTAATCCATGCATACATAACTCCATGAGTTTTGTCATCATCAAAAAGGGGAGACTGTTGGCCCAAAGGCCCATCGCTCTCGTTTTGATGATGATTAACTCATGTAGTTATAGTACTAATGATCTTATATTTAATTAGTCTCAGATATTTGATCAAGATTTTAGTGGGTGTTTAACTTCAACAAAGAATTTGAAGTCCAGTTTTGGAGCTAGCACATGTTGATTTAAGCTCGCGCATCAAGATCGCATTAGTACTCAAGAGGAGTCTAGTTCATTGGATCAAGGTTTGGACAGTGTCAAGAAGGAGAAGAACATTCTCAAGTGAAGATTTTTCAAGAGAAGACTTGTGTCATGGTTGTAAGTGTTAAGATTTTGTCTTTAAATAAAATGTAAAGGTAGATTAGTTGGTGGATTGCTCAAGTTCATATACACTCACACACAAAATTTATATGTGTTTTCGTAAAAGAGTTTTCATTTTGGAAGATACCGGTTTGATTTTTAAGCTTCAAATATACGTGTGTTTTATCAAAACTTATTTTAGAGCTTATTGTCAAAAACATAAATATTTCATCATATATATGTAATGGATCATATCCATACACACTAAGCATCAAAAGTGTTTAAAATATCTTGTTTTTTGTATTTGGAGAAGTTTTGAAAAAATCGTTTTTCATTTGGAGATTGTTTTTTGAAAAATACAGATTTTTATTTAAGCCAAAATTTTTATATTACAAAAATAGTTCAAAATGTTTGTAACATGTTTGATTTTCACTCAAACATGTTTGTATATCAAATTATATTAATGAACTTATTTTTTTAGAATTTATTAGAATTTATGGGATTTTATTGAAGATAAAGACAATGTTTTAAATCCCTTAACATTGCGGACCAGGCCTTCTGCCTGTCGACTGGCCGGTCGATCGCTCCAAAAGTCGGTCGACCGGGCGGTCGACCGATGTGCACGAACGTGCACAGCCAGGGCCGGTCGACTGCACGTCGACCACCAGAGAGCCTCTGCTCTTTGTAAATGGCCCGGTCGACCGGCGGTCGACCGCTAGGTCTAAGCCCAGTTTATACCGGCCGGTCGATCGCTTTCGCTTTTCCCAACGGTCAAAAATCCGACCGTTGGCGTTCGACCGACAGCAGGATTTTCCTGCTGAGTTGTTCCCAATGGCTAGTTTTTGGAGGCCTATATATTGGGGATCCCTTGAGCTGTTTTTACATAAGATTTTTAGAGAGTTTCAAAGCCAGTTTTTTCTATCTATTGTAGAGGTTTTCTCCACTTGTTTTAGGGCAAATACTTCCATATCAAAAGGAGAGTTTTTCAAGTGTGTTTTTAAAAAAGGATTTCTTGAGTTTTTCACCAATTTTCTATCCAAGTTTTTCTCACACATACTTGAGCTATCCATTGCTACATCAATCCTATAGGGGTCGTTGTTGTGAGAGTGATTTTAGGTGATCAAAGTGTTTGTTGGCCCAAAGGCCTATCACTCTAGTTTTGAGGATGATCAACTCATGTAGTTATGGTACTATTGATCTTGCGTTTATTTAGTCTCAGATTTGTGATCAAGATCTTAGTAGGTGTGTGGCTTCAACAAAAGATTTAAAGTCAAGTTTTGGAGCTAACACAGTTTGATTCAAGAGCTTGTGCATCAAGACCACATCAGTACTCAAGAGGAGTCTAGCTCTATGGATCATATTTGGACCAAGTCAAGAAGATGAGAAGACTTCAAGTGAAAACTTCAAGAAGATGAAGACTTGTGTCTAGATTTGTTTTTATAAGATTTTTTATTTTTAGATAAAATGTAAAGGATAGAATAGTTGGTGGATTGCTCAAGTATATCTATACACACACTCTTGATTTAGATATATTTTCATAAAAGAATTTTCATTTTAGAAAAGAGTTTTTCTTTTTGAAAAATACCGATTTGATTTTTGGTATTCAAGTATTATGTTTTAACCAAAACCATATTTAGAGCTTAATTTCAAAAACATAGATATTTCACCATGTTTGTGTAGTGGATCATATCCATACACACTATGCCTTAAAAGTTATTTAAATATCTTGTTTTTGTATTTGGAGAAGTTTTGAAAAAATCAATTTTGGAAAAATACAGTTTTCGTTTTTTAGTATAAATTTTCAAGTTACAAAAAGTCCAAATTATTTGTAACATGCCTTGATTTTGTGCAAGCATGTTTGTTTATCAAGAAATATTGGTAAAACTATTTTTGTAGATTTTTCATAATTTTATGGGATTTTAATTGAGCCAAAATGACCAAGTTTTTCATTCCAAAAAATCCCCGAACTGGCTTCAGCCGTCGACCGGGACGGTCGACCGTACCTTGAAGTCGGCTGACCGTATTGGTCGACCGACGTGCACAGCGTGCACGCCAGTATCTGGCTGGAGGGCCGGTCGACCGGAACGGTCAACCGTCCAGAGAGCTTTGCTCTCTGGAAATCCTTGATCAACCGGGACGGTCGACCAGCAGAGAGTCTGCTCTCTGTTCCAGAGGTTCGGTCGACCGGGCCGGTCGACCGCTGCCCCAACGGTCAGAAATCTGACCGTTGGTGGTCGACCGGGCGGTTGACCGTCAGGCCATCTGGCTCCCAACGGCTAGTTTTTCTAACTCTATAAATTGGGGCATTTGGGGGCTGTTTTCTTTAAGATTTGAAGAAGAGTTTTGGGCTAGTTTTTTCCACTTATGTCAGTGGTTATATCCACAAGTTTTAGTGCTTCATTTCCAAATCAAAAAGAGAGTTTTATCAAGAGTGTTTAAAAGAGATTTCTTGAGTTTTCCTCCATAATTTCCATCCTAGTTTTTCTCACACAAACACTTGAGCTATCCATTGCTATATCTACCTATAGGGTTTTGTTGTGAGAGTGTTTATTGGTGATCAAAGTGTTTTAGATCACCAAGAGATCATTTCTTGTACTTTGAGGAGGCGGACAAGTGTGTTCGCGGTGTTTCGAGTTCGTGTGTGAACTCTTTGAGGTGCGGCCTCGGCGAGATAGTGGGCTTGCGGTGTGTACGGACTAGGGAGTCCGAGAGCTTGTAGGTGTTGCGGCACCGAGTGATCCGGTGGGATCGATTATAGTGGAAATCCTTCGTGTGTCAAAGGCGGGGATGTAGAGCAAGGGTGCTCGAACCTCGAAACAAATCTCTCGTCTTTGCGATTACTCTTTCTCTCTCTCCCTTACTTGTTTATATCTTGCATGCTTATATTGTGTTTATCTTTATATGCTTGATATTCATTGTGTGCTTTATTGTATATGCTTGGGGATTGTTTCCTAACACTTGTATTTAACCAAGAGAGCCAACGCGGCACCTCAACTCTTATTTAGAGGAATCTTGAGGAGTTTGTCCAGAGCCCTTCACGGGAATTCGGCAACACTCTTTTGTTATACTTGTGTTTAGTTTAGAAGTTTTAGTTTGCATCATATAAGTTTTTAATTCCGCATTTAGTGACCATTAGATTAGCCATCACCTATTCACCCCCCTCTAGGTGAATTTATAGTGTTTAGATCACCAAGTGTTCTACTTTGTATTTGAGGAGGCGGACTTGTGGGTTCGCGTTGTTTCGAGTTTTAGTGAGAGCTCGGTGTAAAGGTGCAGCCTCGGTAAGCTAGTGTACTTGCGTGTGTAGTTCTTGCGGGAACAAGAGAGGGACTAGTGAGTCCAAAGAGTTCTAGTGTGAACTTGTTATAGGTGTTGCGGCATCGAGTGATCCGATGAGATCGATTCTAGTGAAAATCCTTCATAGTGTTGAAGGCGGGATGTAGAGCAAGGGTGCTCGAATCTCGAAACAAATCTCCCGTGTTTGCGATTGCTCTCTCTATCTTTCACTTGTGTTTAAATCTTGCATGCTTACATTGCCTTTATCTTTATATGCCCGATATATCTTGTGCTTAAATTGATAATTGCTTGGATTATTTGCTCACACTTGTATTCAACCAAGAGAGCCATAGCGGCACCTCAACTCTTATCTAGAGGAATCTTGAGGAGATAGTCCAGAGCCTTTCACCGGGAGTTAGGCTACACTCTTGTGTTATACTTGGTGTGTTTAGCATAATAGTTTTTAGTTTGTATAAATAGTTTTAATTCTGCATTAATTCATTATTATATTAGCTAGTCACCTATTAACCCCCCTCTAGGTGATTTCACTATTGATCCTCAGAACACTTGAACATGCCACCATCTGAAACATCAAGCTCGCTTACCCTCGCTGGCAGTACGCCTTTACTCGAGGAGTTAACAAGGTGGTCCAGTCCTCAGGAGACTCTTCTCGAGGCCTTGCCTCCGAGTCACCGAGGATGGACTTCCCGCTCTCCTAACTCCCACTGCAGCTGGACCTTGTAGTTTCTTCTAGTGTGGTACTTCTCCAATGGTTGTCCTCTGTTAAGGTCGGTAATCAAGTTCACAACTTCAACAATCTCCCATTTGGAGACTAAGTCGACGCAGTAGCCCATCTTCCTTTCATTCTCCTCTCGTTCCCGACTAATAGTGACTTCAAGCAACTCAAACTCGGATCCTCATCCTTGTAGATCTAAAGAAGCTGAACAACTTTTCAGCTTCTCCACCGCGACCACCTTGGTCAACATGTCTACTGGATCCTGACTCGTGTGTATCTTTGATTGAGTTGGAAGCTGCACACAGAAAATACAGAATTTTAGAATTGATAATAGGCAGTGCAAGGTACTCAATGCTGCCGCTATAGCAAGTGGCTATGTGGGTGTGATCCTCAAGGAAGGACTAGCGATGGAAGTTTTTTGCAAGTTCTCTTTAGTTTACTAAAAATGGTTAAATTTCTTCTTTTAGTTCTTGAAAAGAAAAGAAAAATAGTTTTGTTAATTTGTGAAGAAAGTGGTAAATTGAGAAGGTGGAGAAAAAAGAAATGATTCTATACAAAAAAGTTAAAAAGAGTAAATAAAAGAGTTGAGAGATGGTAGTGATCTAAAAGGATTAAAAAAGAAAGAAAAATAAAAGAATTTACTTACCTCTTCCGGTTGATGACTTGCCTTGAATTGTTGGGACATTTACTTTATTTTGGAGGCGATCAACGCATAATCCATAAGATCGAGCTCAGTTCTCATTCGCATTACATCATCAAGACGAATAAGAATGAAATGAAATAGAATCTTGAGAGGAGATCATCATCATGGAATATCGGTGGCCAACACACACAAGGCTATACCGATACTACTAGATCACTTGGATACTCATCAAAAACCAAAAGAGGAAAAGTAGAATAGAGAAGAAGAATATAAAAATAAAGAAAAACATAAACAAGTTACCATTTTATTGCTTGTAGAAACGATGGAAGAAAGGAGGAGGTAACATCGGTGTCACTCTCAACATAAATCTCTCTTACTTACATAATCTCAGTCTAACTATGCTACAAACAAAAAAAGTTACATGAAAAGAAAAATAAAAAACCTACATTAACCTGAAATGAAACTAGCCTAAAAATCCTTCTCTGCCTAATTGCTTCCTGTACACTGAGAATTTGCAGGTATTTATAGCAAAATACAGAACGGAGTTGCTCCCCCAAATCTCACCAGATAGTCGCGGATCCGCGACTTGGCCACATCCTGGGGGAGAACATCTCTGATTTATCCTTTTTTTCCCTTTTTCCAATAGGTTTTTTGTTTGATCTTCTGATTTCGATGATATCCTCGTTGATCTTCGGTTAACTGATTCGATTCATCAAAATCTAAATTTACCAACTGGATTTAGGATCATCCTCCTCTAATCAATAGATCTAATTAAATCTGACTTTAACTGGTATTTATTTGATTTTATTCTCTTTCTTTCCATGATTATCTTCTGCAAAATAGACATTTAAGATATAAAAATTAGCAGATTTATTACACGATAAATATAAGAGTGTAATAAAAAGAATATAAATTACGTGTACGATCACACCCCCACACCTATTTTTGCTCGTCCTCGAGCAAAATAAAAACTAAGCCTAAAAAATTATTAAACCACTTTCGCAGGTAATGCGATTACAGTGAACATGTGCAACAAGCCGTTAAATCTCTAGGTTACCCCTAGAGGTCGAGTTTTGTCTCGTTAGGGTTTTCAGTTAATTACACCCACAAAATCCATAAATAAAAGAAACAAAGTGTTAGTATTTTTGAAAAGCATTTTGAAAAGGAGAAAATATTTGAAGTATTATTGTAAGAATTCAAATAATCTATAAGTTATAGAAAATCAAAATTTTCATTCCTAAACTTAGTCTCTATTCAAAAACTTATTATCAATCAAGGTAAGGAGTTAAACTGTATTTCTTATATAGTTTATTACTTTACTTTTTAAGTCATATGCACCTTCGTGATCTGAAATTTTGACTAAGGGTTCCTTCACTCTAACTCTTATGCCTATTTTATTTATTTTTTTATATTTTTGTTTCTATTATTCCTTAGTTAGTTTGATTAGACTTTCTAATCTGCCCATATAACGAGCCTTTAATCAGTGACTCTCAAATCGGACGGTCTTAGGGCACTTGGTGAGAAAACACTCCAAGGACTTAATGACTCGAGCAAACAAGGCCACAAAATTAAAAATTTTATTATATGGATCACTTTTAGGCGTGAATACCTATGCTTTATAAGGCACAAATACCTAACTTAATCAGAAGATTTTTGATATATATATATATATTTCTTTTTTTTTATATAAAGCATAAGAATCTTTGTTTTTAAACCCTAAGTGTGTAAGTGTATAAAGCATGCATATTCACCAAGGTAAAAATCAAGACTAAATTACTTTTTCAAATTTTCTTCCTAACTATAGAAATCAAATAAATAATCTTATTTTGATCAAGTATAAGAAATCCTAATTATGATTCTCCTATTTCCTAAAATTGACTTAATTTCTTACAAAAAAAAGTGTCAAATATTGCCCTCTTTTCAAAAAAAAATTTAAAGAAAGGAAAATAAAAAATATTTAAATAAATAGAAAACCTATGTTATGTTAGAACGCTTAGAACACTTTCCCACACCTATCTCATGCATTGTCCTCAATGTATGAATGAATGCATAGATGCATGAAAAAGAAGAAAAAGATGAAAATATTACCTTAAAGTGGTGGTTCTGGTGGCAGTCAGATTGGGCCAAGCATTGCTACCCAATCAAGATAATGTGATGGTTCACAGAACCCACCTTTATTGACCTTTTTTCTATGTACATAATTACAATCCCCAATATGAATAGGATCATAAAGATCCTATCATGAAACTTATTCCCTTTACATGACCAGTCTTAAAAAATCATCGCAGAGTCATCATGGTCAATACCTATGTCCAACAAAAGAATGTGACTTGGTGGAAGAATTGACTTGGATTCAAGAGTAATAGGTTCAGGAACCATTACTAGCACAGGAAAATCACTTTGGGTTCGAGAGTCTGTTTTAATTCAACAGTTGAGTCCAAATCAAAGAATTGAAATTCACATTCTTCTCCTATCAATGGAATGTGACTATTCAAATTTGGTTATTCAATTTCTAGATTTATGGGTACGAGAATAAATGTTGGCTCTAAAAATTGATTCTAATTGGGTAATGATACTAGAGTCAACATAAAGTCAAAAATGAAATTGAATCACAAGGGCGGAGATCAGGGTCACATTCACATTCAAGTTCAATCTCGTTGAATGAAAAACTTACCATTTGTCCAAGTTTGGAATTTGGTCAAGTTCAAATTTGTGTGATGAAATTGAGTCTTGATCAAAGTCTCCAAGACACCAAGATTCTTCGTTCCATCAATATGGCTAGGGCAATCAGAAATGGTCGAACATGTGTTAGATAGAGTTCTCATTCCTATTTTTCACTATGTTGATATAACGACTCATTTGTACTTCTATCTATCAATAGATTAGAAAAAATTATTTTCGGACTGAATCAGGTTTTTCATACTCCTATCTGAGTCCATGGGTTCTTCTTGTTGTGGGACTTGAAACATAGAGTAAGGATCTTGAATTTGAGAGTCTTGTGGGAATTGTGAGTCCATCATTTTTAGCTTTTATTCTTGAGACTCAATCAAGGCTTCTATACTTTTCATAACCTCAGATTTTTCTTCTATTAGTTGACCATAACTAGAAAAATTATAGGCTGAATATTGAAATTATGGCTGACGATATGACTTGGAGGAGTTGTATCTCCATTGACTCTGTAAAGAGTAATGAAGATTATTCCAATCTTGTTCATAGTATTGGGACTAGGGCATGTATTGATTCAGATAAGACTAGTCTGACATACTTAGTTGGTTAAAGTTATGATATGCCGGGTTAGTAATATCCGAAAAAGAGGTCGGGGTGTAATACAGATTACCATTAAAATTAAAAAAATTATTGTTATAAGCCATATCACACAAGAAATGTCAAACCAAATAAAGAAAAACAAAAAAATAAACAAACAAATAAAAATCTAACCTAAATTAGGGTAGACCTTAGACCAAGACGACTCCTAACTGGTTAGACTATCCATGGGAGGTATATTACAAAATCTAACCACAAGTTAATCGATCAGGTAGGGGCAAGATCAGAGGGAAGTATCCATGCCTAAGCAGTGGGCTTAACTATGCCAAATCACTGTTCTTCGATGTTTCGCCTCATCAATCCCCAACCTTTGACACCAATTTAGCAAAAGTAAAATTCTAATCAACTTCTCTCTTAGGTCAGTCTCCTATTTGAGTTCGAGATGTCCCCAGGGCCACGTCTACTCAGTTTTAGTTAGGCTTGGATTAGTGAGTGAGGAGATTATTTGTGAGCTAAGGGAGGGTAATGACTTTCCCACCTTATTTTTTTTTATAGGATAAGCCTTTAATTTAGTTCAGTGCAGTGTAAAAGTATAAAGAAAAAGTAACACTCAAACAATATTTCATACAAGAATGAACTTTATACTAAATTCTATGCACACACACCTTGACTTCAGCACTCTTCAACAGTAATAGAAAATATAACGAATAGATACGTGCCTAAATGCAAAGTCTAAACCATTTTCAACATTTACAATCACCTTTTACTATTGAGTTAGAAATAGATGTATAGTGAGCAAAACAAAAATAAATAGCTACAAATATTTAAACTTTACAATTCAGCCAACCTGCAAAATACAGGTTAGTAGTTCACTCATACAGCAAATCTGAGGGCTTCTGATTTCTGCTTTCTTGAGCAGAGTCTAGGGCCTCTTATATGTCCACTGTAGCAAAAAAAATCCTTGTTGTTGAACCTGTACACCAAGAACAGAAAAGAAAGTTAATAAATAAAGTAACAAAAAAAAGTTACTTACCGTCCCTCCCCGACAACAGCGCTAAAATTTGATTGAGTTGAAATATGCACACAGAATACAAAATTTCAGAATTAATAATAGGCAATACAAGGTACTCAATGTTAGCGCTATAGTAAGTGGCTATGCGGGTCGTGATCATTAAGAAGGGACTAGCGATGGAAGCTTTTGCAAGTTCTCTTTAGTTCACTAAAAATAGTTAAAGTTTTTCTTTTAGTTCTTGAAAAGAAAGAAACTAAGTTATGTTAATTTGTGAAGAAAGTGGTAGATTGAGAAGGTGGAGAAAATAGGAAATGATTTTATACAAAGAAATTAAAAAGAGTGAATAAAAGAGTTGGGAGATAGTGGTGATCTAAAAGGATTAAAAAAAAGAAAGAAAAACTAAAAAAAACTTACCTACCTCTTCCGGTTGATGACTTACCTTGGATTATTGGCACATTTACCTTACTTTGATGGTGATCAACGCATAATCCATAAGATCGAGCTCAGTCTCCATTCACATTACATCATCAGAACGAACAAGAATGAAATGATATAGAATCTTAAGGAGGAAATCATCATCATGGAATATCGGTGGCAAACACATAACAAGGGTATACCAATGCTACTAGATTGTTTAGATACTCATCAAAATCAAAGAGAAAAAGTAGAATAGAGAAGAAATATAAAAATAAAGAAAAACATGAACAAGTTACCCTTTTATTGCTTGTAGAAAGGATGGAAGAAAGGAGGAGGTTACATCGGTGTCACTCTCAACATAAATTTCTCTCTTACTTACATGAATCTCAGTCTAACTATACGTACAAACAAAAAAGTTACATGAAAAGAAAATAAAAAACCTACATTAACCTAGAATGAAACTAGCCTAAGAATCCTTCTCTGCCTAATTGCTTCCTGTACACTGAGAATTTGCAGGTAGCAAATACAGAAGGGGGAAGAGCGTCTGAAGATAAGGGAGCAAACGCTCCCCCAAATCTCACTAGATAGCTGCGGATCTGCGGCTTTGGCCACGGATCCGCGGCCTGCATGTGGCCATCCAAGGGGAGAACATCTTAGATTTTATGATTTTTCTCTTTTTTCAATAGGTTTTTCTGTTTGATCTTCTGATTTCGATCATATCCTCGTTGATTTTTGTTAACTGATTTGATTCACCAAAATCTTAATTTAACCAACTGGATCTGGGATCAATCTCCTCTAACCAAATAAATCTATTAAATCTAACTTTAACTGGTATTTATTTGATTTTATTCTCTTTCTCCCCATGATTATCTTCTGCAAAATAGACATTTAAGATAAGAAAATTAGCAGATTTATTACACGATAAATATAAGAGTGTAATGAAAAGAATGTAAATTACGTGTACGATCAATCCTCAGCAATAAGAACATACCATCCTTCATCATCTTGCGGATGAAGTGGTATCGCACATCAATATGCTTGGTTTTGTCGTGATAGACTAGATTGTTTTCAAGGTCAATTGCGCTCTGGCAGTCACTATGCAGTGATGGAACCCCCTGCTCCTTCCCGAGCTCCTTCAAAAAAATCATTCAGCCATATCAGCTCCTTACAAGTTTCTGTCGCTGCTACATACTCGACCTCTGTCATCGACAAGGCGATTATCCTCTGCAGCCTTGACACCCTGCACACAACTCCACTTCCCAAAGTGAAGACATAACCAGTGGTACTCCTCTGACTGTCTATATCACCCGCAAAGTCGAAGTCAACAAATCCCAGTAGCTGAACGTCCGTGCCTTCATAGCACAATGTCATATCTGAACTACCCTTCAGGTATCTCAGGATCCACTTCACAGCTCTCCAGTGCTCCTTCCTTGGGTTGCTCATGTATTTGCTGATAACTCTCACTGCTTGAGTAATATCTAATCTCGTGATGTTGAAAAATAGAGAGGCAAAAGTTAGAAAGATGTTATCTGAATGCCAGTCGAGTCTCTGCCTTTCGCAATTTATCCGCAGAAGTAAGGGCTATGCGAGTCATATCCATAGAGAGGAATGTGATAGAAGCTTTTTGGTATCTCCTTAAACAACTAAATTGGTTATTGGTTCTTCCTTGAAAAAAAAGAAAATTCTATGTAAGTGTTAGAGATAGAAATAAGATGAAGATATTGTTGGCCCAAAGGCCCATCACTCTAGTTTTGATGATGATCAACTCATGTAGTTATAGTACTAATGATCTTGTGTTTAATTAGTTTCAAATTTATGATCAAGATCTTAGTAGGTGTGTAGCTTCAACAAAGGATTTAAAGTCAAGTTTTGGAGCTAGCACGGTTTGATTCACGAGCCTATGCATCAAGATCACATCAAGTACTCAAGAGGAGTCGAGCTCGTTGGATCGTGTTTGGACCAAGTCAAGAAGATGAGAAGACTTCAAGCTAAGACTTCAAGGTCAAGACTTGTGTCTAGGTTTGTTTTTGTTAAGATTTTATTTTTAGATAAAATGTAAAGGATAGAATAGTTGGTGGATTGCTCAAGTATACCATATACACACACACTCTTGATTTAGATGAGTTTTCATAAAAGAATTTTTATTTTGAAAACATACAAAAGAGTTTTCTTTTTGAAAAATACCGGTTTGATTTTTGGTATTCAAAGTTACATATATTTAAACCAAAACCGAATTTAGAGCTTAATGTCAAAACATAGATATTTCACCATGTTTGTGTAGTGGATCATA